>VZRV01010000.1:133984-149087 GCA_013398115.1 Falcunculus frontatus
TTTCAACCTGCCCGGCAACCATTTTCTGACTGGCCGGCGAGCAGGGGAGGCGGGGCTACGGCTGGCCCCGCGGCGCCGCCCAATGAGAGAGCCGGGAAAGCCGGGGAGGGCGGGGCCGCGCACCGGCCTCGCCCAATGGGGACACGGGCGCCGCCGAGTCCCACGTCCCCCGGCGCGGCGCTCCGAGGGTGGCCCCGCCCGTGCGGGCGGGGGTGGCGGAGCGGCCGTGCTCGGCTCGGCACCGCACTGTTCCGCACCGCTCCGCTCCGCACCGCACTTGTTCAAAGATGTTTTTTTCACTGCCGCATCTTGCGCCTTGAAACCATCGCGGAGCCACCGGCCAGCCCGGACCCAAGCCCAGAACCACCACTCCCCTCCCCTCCTTTTTTTTTTTTGGTATGAACTCGCAGTCCGTCTGTGACCAAAACTACCACATTTCAGTAAAAGGCACGCCCAGGGCCTCCACAGAGCAGCGTTCCTACAACGCCCGGTGCCAGGGCTGTTGGGAAACGAGGCGCACACGTCTCCTGACCAGCCCTAGAGCTACGTCAAACATTGCACAATTCTCCCATGAATATTCACTTGATTTTTTTTTTTTTTGTTCAAAGATGAGGTGGTTTTAGCCATGCTCAAACCTCGTATTTGCTTTTCACGGGCATTTGCGTAATCAAGTTAGATTGGCATGAGGGTTTGTACAAACCAGATTTCAAAATTGATCGAAGTATTTGTAAAGATTGATTTTGAGCCTTTGTGGAACACTGCCATGGGTTCTTTACTTGATGCATCCCCAAAAAGCTGCTTGATCTAAACGCATCTCTGAAAGAGCCAGGTTTTACTCTAGGACAGTAAAACCAACCAAAACTGAAGGACTTTTGCACAGATGGGTTCCTACATTGAAGGCGAGCACAGACCAAGTTCACACACAAGGTTCCACGTCGATCTCATAAATACTACAGAAACGTTTGCAACTGACTGGCGGAGAGATATGCTACAACTTCGATGAGAGGTCAGCTGCTTTTTGTAATTATTCAGCAAAAGAATTTTTTTTTTAAACCCTCAGGTCCAACAGATTTTAACCCTTCTGTCTCCTGATGGGCACTCATGAAGGGGTAGGCGTGTGCAAAGCCTGACCCAAATGCAGGGGCAAAGGGAGAGAGACAGAAAGCCGCAGCTGACCCCCGCAGGTCCCTCACTGAGGGCAAAGGCACCGTCTCTCCAGGCCACCTCTGTCCTGCTGCATGGTGCCCCCGCTTCCTCGGCCACAGCTGTGCTCTGACCTCACTGCTGGGGGTCACGGAGCACAGAAGGGGAGCAAGTGCTGCCACGAGAAGCACTAATGAATCCTTTTTGACGTGCTGCCGGAGCTGTGTTGCCTCCCCGAATGGCTGAGGGGTGACACCCCGACCCTCATGGTCCATCTGCTGCACCAAGTGTAAGTGCAGGACCAGTGTCAGCACTGAGGGGGAGGAGTGGACCAAACATTTCCCCCATACCCCTTCCCTTCCCACCACACACTGTGGCTTAAGTGGAGGAGTAACTCTGAGATGTTCAGGATTCTTCTGTCTGCTGAAGTCATCCAGGGACAACCAGGATGATTGCACCAGGACCGACCCCTGCCATATGCTCAGGATTATCTCCAAGGAATAGACACAGGATAGGTGAACAAAGGTAGCTGGTGCAGAAGGGACAGATCTAGAATCATTATGTCTACTACGGAATATAAAGGGGTAGTTTAACTAGCAGTTCCACCAAAGTGTCCTCACAGCTTGAGCAAAGATTAGGCTTTGCAGACTTGACCCCTGCTGGCCAAAAGTCTATGACCTCTGGGCAGCCCTGCAGCACCAGTACGGTCCTGGACAATTCTCCCTCTCTACAGCTCAAGGCAATGCTTGAGCCTCTGGTACAGCCATTGTCCTCCAGTCCAGCAGACCTCCCAGAAAGACACCAGCACCGGTCACCGTGCTCTCCTCACTCTTTCTTGAGTGATTAACGTAAGGTGGTCAGCTGTTCTGTAACCAGGTTTTGTTCCATGCAATAGAAAAGGGTGAATGTGCCTTCTACAGCAGGTGTTTCTAGAAAGATCAGTTGTTTCAAGCATGCTATGACAAAAGCTACAGAAAAAAAAGAACCCGGAGTTGTTTAAATGCATGCATCAGAACTTTGGATTCATGGCTTAACACTTGAAGTAAATAGAAATGACACAAAATTTGGTGTTTATTCGCAAAGGGTTTGGTCACTTTTTTGCTTGTGTTACCAGTGGGATTCACATAAAAGAACTGGAACCTCCTTTAGCTTGGCAATAGTTAATGTCTCATGTGCTAGAGGAGGCATGCTTGTCTTACATGATGAAGAACTGAGGGGGCTGAGCTCACATGTAAGGTCTTTCTTGAGAAAAAACTTCCTTTAAAAGGCCCTTACGTTCTCAAATGAGGTCATGTTCTACGAGTCTAATGCTCTCCCATTTTGACTTGAACTAAGCTTGAGGCAAAAAGAAGACTGCATATGATTTTTTAATGATTTAAACATGGCCTTTCAGTATGACTATACTCACTGCTGCAGGCCAGGATGCCATTCTCACGAGCAGCATATTTGCTTTTGCAGCAAATTTCACATAAACCAGGAAAAAACACAACCCCCAAACCAATCAAGGTCTCTATATAACTCATCTGAAAGGAACGCCGGAGGTTTGCTACTTCTTCTTACCTTCATACTAGGCATCTATTCAAAAACACGGTTCCAGGAACTAATGAAGACGGCTTTCCTATGGATTTATGCCTGTGATTAATCACCTCTGTGTCCAAGGCAGGAGCTCTAATTGAAGCTGGTCTCATGCCTGGAAACTTGTATCTCTCCCTTATCTAGATTACTGCATTTCAGTACAGAATGCTGCTTTTTTCTGATATCTCACACTTAGAAAAATTCTAAAAATGTAGTGACTGTGAGATCTGCCAGATTTGATTGAAATGAATTAGCTATTCTAAAGCTGAATGGCAGAATGATCCTGTACTGCTGTACTTCCACAGGGAAGTGAGAAAGGCACAGCACACTGCACTAAAGCCAGTTTAGTTTTACCACCTCTGTTTGGTGGTAAAGCCTACGCTTACTCAAGTTTTTTAGAAAAAGCCAAGACACAAGCTGGTTATTACAAAACCTAACAACACCTTACAGAATATTTCTCAGAGTAGGAAATCAGCCATTGTTCTCTTTTGTCAAAAGAATCACAATTTACAAGAGAAAGCACTTTCGCCCTATACCTTTCGAACAAAGCAGAGACACAAAAGCAAACGATAGTACTGAGCTTCAATTTAAACAATTAGCCATTCAACAATTTTGTCTTAAACTTCAGTCAGCTCACTGGATACAAAATAATCCCAACACTCAGTACTTTTCATATCTAGCCTTTTTCTCAGTAATGATTTTAAACACAGAAAAGTGAATTTGTTACAAGTACTGGGCTTTTTTTCCTCTAAGCATTAAACTCTTTCGGTTTTTGAGTTTGTTTTTTATCAACATACCTGCTCTTCCCTTTGGAAGTCCTGTTTTCTAAGCTTCCACAACCCCAGGCTGAAGTTGCATTACATTTTCTTGATTTCCTCTCCAAATCTTGTCTGTAAATGGAACATGAAAAATAGTATATACGCTTCCTTTGCTACTGCATTTTACTATTGCAGTACATACTTGCACTTCCTACAAGCTCCTAGGGGTCTTCCCAATACAGCACACATAGGGATACAATTTCTGTTTAATTTTGGTTTTGCAAGAAGTCATTTAATCACCTGTATCTTCAATTACTCTTTCCTAAAAAGATGACAGTTGAAATTACTCAGATGTTTCCCTGGCAATGCAAAGCGGACTCTAGCATTAGGTTTTCCTGTTGGCATGTCTGTCATGCATGAACATTTACCACAATAATTCTTCAGGTCATAAAGCACTCATTTTGGGGGAATGTTGGTTAAGCAAATGAATAATTGTTGGGTTTTTTAAAGAAACAGCTACCATACAAACTTACGAAAATCATGTCAGATAATGAAATTTTAGTATTTTTCACTAGCTTGCTTTTTTTTTATTAAAGGCACTACAAACATCTAAAATAAATTTCTTTCCTGACAAATTATTCAATGGGATTTCACCTCCCCATGAAGATTTCTTGGAAAAAAGTAGGAAAATTTATCTTAACTGTCAACTTTGCAAGAGACACCAAAAGAAGTTCAGACAATCCTTGCAAAAGCTAGTATTTGATAAGCCAGATTGACAAAAGAAGTGTGTTCCCAAGATGTTTATTTAATTTCTTTGAAACTCGGTGGCTTTGTACTCTTAGTATTAGTCACAGAGTGTGAAATCACTCATTTAAGAACTCATGAGCAAACAAAATTTGTCATCATCAGTCATGGGTTTTTTTGCATATGGGACTATACATCCTAGGCCTGAGACATCAGCATACTTTCACTTTGAACAGAAGTCATTTTTGAAAGCATTTTCATTTGTCTTATCAAAGATGTCAGAAAACAAATGTGTTGGGTTTTTTTCATTCTAGCTTTTGACAGTTTTGTTAACTTATAAGGGAATATGGAATAAGTTGCAGGACTGTAATGCAGTCACATGAATCAATATTCTGAGACACAAAAAATTTATAATGGTCTGGTAATTACAATATTAAACTATACTCTCAGTCAATTTACGATAATGCCTTTTAAAATGCTTACTAAAGCAGCCCAGACATACCCGAGACTTCAAAAAAAGTCTGAGGACAGCTTTGAAAACAGGTAATTCCTGGTGAGTCTGAAGGCTCAGCTCACGTGTGAATCCCTAACCTGCTCCAGGGCTGAAATCGTTCACTGCTGCGCCTCCAAGGCAGCCTGGTCAGGAAAGGTGCTTTTTCATTCAAAGACCTGATTCTCTCTTCATTGACCAAATTTGACCTTTAGGTAAATATAGTTATGTTCCTAGAGACAGGCGAGGTCTTTTGCTAGGCAAACTCCCAGAGCTGCAGCAGAGAGAGAGGGTTAAAAGAAACCAACAAGCACCACACAAACAGAGAAGCAATAAGCCAACAAGCCATTGTTATGGCAGCCTGGATCCTTGCACTTCTTGCCTTTGCTGAATGCCCGAGGATCCAGAAACTCTGATTTTCCGGCAAGGGAAAAGGAGAAATAAAGCCACAGGCACAGAGGCAGAAGGGGACAGATCCTCAATGTTACCTGCAGAGTAGGCAGGTTGGATATTAGCTATGTGCTTGACAAAGCTTTCTTTTCTGCAAGTCTACAGCCCAGTGCCACCAGGCAGACCAACAGCCTTGTTTCATACACAGCATTGATGCCGTGCAAGTTCCATCACTCTTTCCTAGGAGCACAAGAGAAAAAAGGCTGCTAGGAGTGGCAGCAGAATCAGTCAGAAGCCTTTCCTAATTTAAGAGGCTAAGTTTTTTTTTTTAATTTCCCATTTACATGTAGAAATTTTAAAAATCCTCACCAGCAAGTATCATCTCTCACCATTTGTAGTAAC
Organism: Falcunculus frontatus; assembly: GCA_013398115.1. Lineage (NCBI taxonomy): Eukaryota > Metazoa > Chordata > Aves > Passeriformes > Falcunculus > Falcunculus frontatus. The sequence continues at coordinate 139,487 of VZRV01010000.1, forward strand.
AGCTCACTAAGTCAGAATTCACAATCTTACAGGCACCTTTTCATTTCTGATGTCTCTCAGTACTTTAGAGGATCACATAGAGGGGGAACTTATTGTATTAACCTTTAAGTGATGCATATTTAACCAATACTTCTTTGGACTAGCAAAGAAATGACAATGGCAGTTAGAAAATAAAGCGCTTTTTTATTATTATTACTCTTTTCTTCTTTTTTTTTTTTTTTTTTAAACCAGAAGCGAAGCATGAGAAGCTGAATTAGACTGAGACACATTAAAGCAATAGGGAGACAAGCTGATTTTACAGACTGGTCTCTGCAAAGTCAGACCAGTTGTAGGCACATATCAGTTCTGCATGGTGACTGTGCAAGTTTCAGCAATACCCATTCTTACATCTGCTGAGCCAAGATATCAGGCTTGTAAAAACACATAAGATTTGGCATAAGTTTTAAGAATGTAATAAAACAGGATATATATTTCTGTTTAAATGCCTAACTCCACAAATGCCTACTTACCTAACACCTTTCCTGTTAAGCCAAGTAGTCTCTATAAATTGTTTTAACTATGCACAGCTTCCTCAGTAAAGGAATGCACCCAGCTAGATGCTTTGTACAGTAATAGAGTTATAAATACGTGTGTTTGACAATTTCACAAATGAACAAATTATACTGATTCCTATATGTAACATGCATACTGATGCACACTAAGGAGTTGGGGAAGAGCATTTTTAAAATATCCTACATGAAATGGCTCATTTAATGAAAATGGAGGGTGTGGGGGCAGAGGGGAACACCCACAATTGCTCAAACCTGTGGGTTTTCAACACAGTTCAGAGCAGTTTTAGTAAAGTTTCCCAGAGGAACAGAAGATACTTAGTTATTCCAATCAATGCTGATGTTCACTTTATAAAACTCTGAAACTGCCTGGCTCTGTTTTACCCTAAGGCATCTGCTGTCCAGTTCAGTGGTTCACACAGAGAAAAGCCTCAAGAAAAATTACCTGCGGATTTATAATTTTTGAAGGAATCTCTGATACTACAACAAACACTACCACATAAGCCAGATTTATTTCACTTTGAGGTATGACAGTTTGTATCTATATGTGGATCTTCCTGAATCAGCATTTATTATTGCCATACCTATGAGTGATCTCTCAATTAAGACATGTAGCACTGGCTTCTCTTTGGTCCAGGTATACCCTGCGGACTGAACTTGCAAGTGCCTATGTGCTATTTTGTCCTTTAACATGAAGTTATTAAGTGAGAAAGCAAAGTTTAACTACTACAGCAACTACAAGTTATCTTATGCAAAGTGTAATACAAAGAAACGTTTTCCAGTTCTCTGAAGACTCACACCAAGTGTGTGGTTTCATAAGATGGAGCCAATAAGCATTCAGCTGTTGAGTTTGCAAAATTTAGCAAAATGGTATGATCTTTCCTCAAAGCAGATGATTCTAAAGCACATAAGCTCAGCGGTCTCCTCATTCTTGAAGTGATACTCAAATGTTCTCAACATCCCCTTGGCACCCCACCTCCAATCCCCTTTCCAGGTCTGAGAATCTGCATCGTAGGTAAGGTCACTCATGGGAAAGCAGAGCCTGTCAGACACAGCAAGGTTCTCTTTTCATGTTCATCAGCTTGCTTGGTTCAGATCTACAGAAAACAACCACGTTACTGACAGATATCTTCCCCTGGCACAGCCATGGCCAACACATTCCAGAAACCAATCTGTATTTTCCCCCTTCCCTACTCCCTGATAGCTTGGGGCTTTTCCCCATAGCAGCTTCTGATGGTAAACATTTGTTATTTTGTAATAAAATCATAGGCTATCCTCTAATTATCCCTTTCCCCCAAAAAAGTCTCATAGGAAGACGCTTAGTTATATACACCCTAAACCGAGTGTGCTGGAAGAAAAGACCACCATCCCATGCTGCATTACATTTTTTGTTATTTAAAAAAAGCCAAAAGAAAACCCTTAGTAAGAGTGGAGCATATTAATTACAACATCATGACATACCAACCAGTGAGATTTAAAGGCCGCTAATAACACTTTTTGTAGTAATTAGTGCAATATAGTTATCCCATAAAAACAAATATTTGATGGTAGACTTCAATGATAAACAATTCACTTGATGACATTTACATATAAATACACATAAATAAAAACCTACATCATTTAGGTTTGTAGTTAACAAAAAGTATGGTCTGAAATGAATTAAATGTAATTGTATATAGCTGGATCAAAGCTCTTCCTATAATGATACTCAAGTATGTGGGGTATGAAAAGAATAAATGTACAATTCTCAATTTAGTAAAGTACTACTCTATAAAACAGAATCATGAAAACAGCTCTTACATTTTAATGCAAAGTATAAAATTGTATATTTACATTTACATACACTTTACTGAACTACATTGGGTAGCTCATGGTAAAAAAACATCCCTTTTTGAAAATCTTGCAAAAAATACATCAACTGCAGATATGATCAAAAGTTACTAAGTTAGCAGCTGACATAACATCTGTAGTAAAAAATATATTTTAGGAAAATACCTGGAAAAATCTAAACACCAATAAACACTTTAAAACTATTTTTGAAGTAAAAATTGTAGCAAAACCCAGAAGAAGCTAGCAAGGATAACAAGAACTATTGCATACTGCTCTTTAGGAGCCATGTAGCGACTTGAAACAGAAGCAGCAGGTATGGTAGTTTTGTGGTGTAACAAAGTGGAAACCGGAGGAAAATGGGAAACCAGTTATCCAACTTCCCTCTCTGTTTATTACCATTTTTATGGGAGAAGTATAAGAAGATGAGAATCCCTCTCCCTGAGGATATCCTCCATCAAAGACTAAAACAAATGGGTAAAAGGAACCCAATTTCAAGAGCCTTGGACCCCAAACGTAGAAACATTTACCGTATGTACTTACAGTTCAGTGGATGATAAATCAGATTATTACACTACAAGTTGCAGGTTAACTTTAAGAGTTAACACTATTTTGCAATATGAAGTGCTTCTTTATATATATATATCTATATAATATATAGATATTCGTAAAATACTCGTGCAGATGTGATAGAACAAACTGTGGAAATTGCTTTCTCAAGTTTTTTCTTCCCATTAACAGATCTTTACCTCCTACGCAAGGAGGTTCAGGATTCAACAAGGATTTCCACAATATGATCAAGGTCATTAAGATCAGATTTACAATTAGAGTTAGAAGCTGTATTTGTTGGAGAAGAAAATGTTTCAAGACTATCACAGTGTCCCATTTTTGTGTTGCTCATCATGCCTGTTAACATAGTATCAAGATCATAGTATGAATTGTCAACTTCTGAAAACAGATCTTCAACAGAATTAGGACTTTTATTCTCCAGTGTCTCAAATATTTGATCTAAAGATTTTTGAAAGTTTCCTTTATTTTCTTGTGGATTCTCCATTTCCCACACGTTGCTCTGCAGGTTTCTCGGTGCTTGCACTGAAGAGGCTGTTGACATAGTTTCTGAACTATCTTGTGCCTGGTCACTCTCAAAGTCTTTACTGAAATTACCGTAGCCTGGAACATGCTTTCCCTCAGCTTGATCCCGAGATGAACGACAGAGGATATCTGTTGAAACAAGACGATCCAGGGATGCCTGCCCTGTACTCTGTGTATTTATCATCTGCCAAGTCCCATCTTGAGTCATTTCCTCTTGGATCTGCCGTACCGTGTTGGCTATAAGTACCGAACGACAAAGGTTGGGTTCGACCAGCATGTGACACAGCTGAAGTTTAACCAAGGACATATCTAAAAGCGACTGCCGCTGGAGATTATAGGAAGGAATAGCCTTAATACCAGCCAGAGTGCCTTCAATATCTTCTTCACCATCAAAACATTTTCTCTTTAATCCTCGCACAAACATTGTGTCCTGTTAAAAAAACCAAACAAATAAAAAAAAAATTGTGTACAACACAAACAGCTCAAGAGGGGGGGAAAAAAAAAGAGACTGAAAAACAGAACAGTGAACTTTAATCTTTTATTAGAAAGCAAATTCTTTTAAGATAGAAACATCAGAATTGTCATACCATGTTCTAGAATGGCCAGTGTGGTACAACAGGGGTCAGGAACATATGGACCGAGTCCCAAAGGCGACATTCGGGAACCAGGGGTGAGCAGGTCCACAAGGCATGGCATCGGAGAGAAGCAGGGGCTCCCAGCTCCTGGCTCCCATTAAGCTCCACACTTGATGGAAGTCAGGAGCCGCTGCCTTGCACAGAAGCAAACATCTCACCGGTTGTATTTCACCTACTGGAGAGGCAGTTTCTCCTCGCTCCTCCTGAGTTTCTACTGGCATGCTTAACCTCTAATTTTGGAAATAAAAATACAACCTGGCACACCATCTTTAAAAGATTTGATCCCTCCAGAACATTAACATGCCTAACAGAGTAACACAAAAAAACCCCCATGGGCAACATATGTGAAAAGATTAGCTTATTTTGGCTACAAAGAGAGTAGTATCTAGATTTGTTCCATGTAACTTGAGACATTCAGTGGAGGTGCCCAAAGCAGTCCTTCCTGTTCCCTTCCTTGGGTGAAAGTGAACTGCATAATTCCAGTAAGAACTGGGCAAGTCCAGTAAGGATAGTCACAGTCATCCTCTGTATGGGCTTCTGTACTCCTTTCCCAGTTGACTGTAGGATAGCAAAATTCCTGTATTCCTAGTTTAGGGTCACCAGCTAAAAATACACAGGGTACATGCAGGCTTTTCGGTATTCACACCTAAAATCCCGTGCTGAATTTTCCAAGGGGTGCCTCTCAAGTACCAGCCTCAGCTCTTCTTCTGAATTGCACTTATTTTGACAACAGTGCCCCATGCAAATATTGCAGCTGGTCCCTTGAAATACAAAGTAACATTTTTAAAATGCAATATATATCACTTATTTTAGTCTTATAAAAATCAGGCTTCAAATAAAAGCTGGTACCTGATCTTTACGTTTATGCTTCTTCCTTATTTCCCTTCTAAGTCTTCTGTCCTTAGAATTCCTGTTTGCCCAATATTTGGGGAATTTTTTTCACGGTAGTGACCCAAACAAAACAGTTTTTCAACTAAAAGCTCATAAAACCAAAATACTATTGCAGTGTCTTTCTATATCATTTCCTATTTTCCTTGATAAGCCCTAAACTCTGCCTTGCTTTTCTGGTTGCTACGGTACATTCTACATATTTTAAAGGAATTCTCTCTCAGCTTTTCGGAGACACTAAAAATCCACCGAAGGGCAACAACATTGTTCCTTTCAAAATACATTACATGCTTATCTACTGTGAAAACCTGGGGATAGCGCAGTAGCTAGATAAACACTTGGTCTGACTCTGTACAACACTTGTTACATTGCCGTATATATCCATGAAATAACCTTCTTTAGGATTTGCTGACTCTTAAAAGATTTCTTTCCACTGAAGGTACAAAACTCTTTAGAAATCATAACGTGCAGAGATCACAATATAGAATGAACTTGGTCTTGTGGTCATTTTTCATAACTTCTTAAAAGTTATCCATGGATTAGCAATGTATGAAATACTTTGGATGTTTCTTTTAAAATTTTATCCTGAAACCTAACATATTTGCACTACTCCTGTTAAATACAAAACACACTGTTGCTTGATAGTTCCTTTTCCAGATTTTTAGACATTCCGGCAAATTTCCTATCAGAGGATAGCCTATTTAATTTTTCCTACATTTGTACGTACAGTAATTTCTGAACACACCCTACCCCCCCATGTGAAACAACCTCTAGAAACATCTTTTGGGACTGTGCACAAACCATGTATGATTACATCATCAAACATTAAACACTGTGCAGAGTTTGAAGCTTCTTTTATTTCAACTTACATTCTTGTGATGAGTAATTAAAACTTCAATTGAATATTAACCTGGTTTTCATACATCTATAATTTGGCATTTAAATGCCTTCTAAGGCACACCAACAGAACTGAACACGGGAGAAAACCTGAAAACCTCAATACATCACACACACACTTGGGTACCTAGAAGCAGAGGAAAAACATTTATGGATTCTTAAAGGTAAACCCTTCACAGCATTCACTGGATTATTTTCTAAAACTTGCTTTCAATTAGTATCTTACATCATAAAGCCACTTCTTTGTCATCGCAAAGTACCAGGTTACAGTTTCATTTAAGAAACAAAAAGTGACGTACCAGGAATTGTGTTTGATGCAGTCCTTCCTCTTCTCCCATGCTACTGAGCAAGAGTCCATACAGCAAAAGTGAGAGCACCACCTACGAAGCACAGGGAAACAGGATGTCAGGCAGGGACAGGAGATGCAGAACAAAATAGTTTTGCTTCAGTATCTCTATCCTGTATGATGTGAGCATTATTCCCACAAACATGAATAGTACTATTAAACCCAATGCACAACTAGAGCACAAATGTGATTTGGCCAACAATACCCCCAAAATCTGCAGCAGAAAGAAAATGCCAGTTTAATTCCAACTCCTAGGCAATTACCCTGACCTTTGGACCAGCCTCTCCCTTATGCCTACACCATTGCCATTCAAAGAGCAAATAAAAATTTCACATATGAGCATTAAAGATTAAGTGTGCACAAACAAAAGGTAATGAAAGCAAGTCTTCCTTACTTTTATTACAAAACTATAGTTTTCACCTTTGTTGTACAAACCCATGTATATCTCTGTAGCATCTAGAGAAAATGAGCTGGCACAAACAGAAAACTGAAACATAGCAAAACATGAGAGAATTTTCCTTTACCAGCACAGAAACTTTATGACTAAGATTTACTTTGCAAGATGAGAATAACAAAAGTAATGACAGTAATTAAACTGCTTTAACTATAAAGGCTGAGTTTTTAAAACACATTTAAAGCATAATAAGATTTGATATACCAAATACAACTTCCCATCACATGCAACAATTCCCTTAACTACTGAAACTAGAAAGAATGCTGTTCCAACAGGCCACAAAAACTTTCATAATAAACTATGGAAACAATTCAGATACTTTTCTAGACATGTCTGTGCAGTACAAGACAGTTCTGCGTCTGCAACTGAAGTGCATACCTAGAAAAGAAAGAAGTAAAGAGGATGCACACGGACATCTGTTCTTATTTTCTGTTTTGTGTAGTAATAAACAATTTTTCAAGACTGCTTGCTTTCAAACGTGGGGGGGAAGAAGACAGTTGACAAAGGACTTGGGGTGGGAGTGTAGAAAACATGTTTTTCCTCAAGAAGCTCCATACTCGTTAAAATACCACAATGGAAAAAAAACCCCACCTTTAACATTCTCAAGCCAAAATCTTTTTACTTGATCCCAGATATTCAAACTAAATGATGTTATGTCATGGAAACTGTATTGCAACCAATTCATAGTCTCATTTTCTTTTATGGACTGAGCTCACAGCAACTTTAAAAACAATGTCTTAAGGCATCTGAACTGCAACTTCAGTCAAACACCATATCAAGTCAGTAAACTATTTCTTATTTCTGGCAAACACTTTATGATACTATAAAAGTTAAGAAGTTTTTGCTCCCCAGGTATACTTAGAAAACATTCTATAAATGAAAAGTGATCTCTTTGAGAGCTTGTGTCTGGTAACTATTTGGATCCCAAAATTTCTACTTTATTGGAGGGTAGGTGACAAGGGCATAAACCTAACTTTAAAAAACCCAACCAAGTAAAACCCACCAAACAGCTCCCCCTCCCTGCCAAGAACTACAGGTAAAGATGGTGCAGTCATGAGAAAAACAAATTGAAATTTCTTCTGGTGCTATTTGGTATATCTGACAATTTCAGAGGGAGAAGCTGTGGCTGTTTGTCTCCCAAAATAGTGGACAATACAGGAGGTGACTGTTGCCCTGAGTTCTTGGTAAAAGAGCCATTATCACATCCAAAAACTAAATGACAGGGGTTGCTGGCAGACCAGTCCAGTCTGTAATCCATTTACATACTACAGAAGGCAAGTTTTCCCATGCAATATAATAATGTGTAAAACCTGCTGCATGTGCTTCCAAGTTCTTCCCTAGGGCAATAACCAAACCACGTGGACCTCTGTTAGTATAAACTTGAAGAATATGTCCATCACAGCAGTCATTTCTTCGGGTTCTATAAACTGGCATATATGTGTGCCTGAGAAACCAATTTCTCAGTAAAAGCGTATTAACTTCATAGCTATTATCATATGCAATTAAAACCTTGCACACAAATGACCTCCCACAGACTTCTCTGCATTATCTCCAATAAGCACTCATCTCAAGAGAATGCTAAATTTGAAACTTAATTAATGAAAGTCTAAGTACCTTTTCCTACTGATTTACATATTAACATACTCAAAAAGGCATAAACCATTGTGTAAAACCTTTTGGTACATCAGAGGAAGACTGCTGCTGCTTCAGAGTCAAGGTGTTCAAAATCCCCCGATAATTTCAAGCAGCATCTTTCTCTGTCCAAGAGGTAGTATCTGGACTAGCTACATCATCTCCTTTCTTCCACTGCTACCCCAGTGTCACAAGCCCAAACTTTGTGTGTTCAACTAAACTGCTGTTTGAAACAGCTATACAAAAAAATGCTGTCAAGGAGACAACAGCTACCTGCAGCAAAATGCACTAGGAGGAAGGAGTTTTGGTGGGTTTTTTTTAATAATAGCACAGTGTTACATAATTCATTACAATTTCTGCTTTTAGGATAGACAAATTCCCAGTCTGCTTTACAAATAAGATGCTTGAAATTTGATCCAATTCTTATTACAGCATCAACTTAAGACATGCCAGGTTCACACTCAATTCAGACTCATATAGTGATACGCTGCCAAAGACACAGTTAAGTACTTAAGGGAAAAAAGCTGCTTCCCATTAGCTGGGGTAACAGAGAAGATCGGGAATTTCAGCAGTGCTTATCTTTAGGAGAAAGCAGACAAGACCTACCTAGGCCAGTGCTGGAGGTTCAGCGAAGAACAGTACTGCTTTTTGTGCAGCCGTAAGTACAGTGATGATGGTTACCGTGGGAAGGCAAGAAGGGGCCGTATCTCCCCTCTACCACTCTAATCCTCTCCACTCCAACACTGGCTTTTCTAAGAACCGTGGGAAGAAACCAAAGCTCTGTGTAATAGTGAAGAAAAAGACGGAAAGAGAGGCACTCCTCTTTTAGACATGCACGTGTGCCCATATGGTGGTGTCGAGGTACAAGGTGGTATGCGGACGCAGCAGAGGGCTGGTAAGGCCAGAAACATCGCTATTCGGACTGGAACAAAGGCCCCTATAAAGCACTGGGGTCTGCCCACCCCCGGGGCGTAGGGAGCTGGCAGGCACCTCTCCGGCACTCGAGAGATTCGGGAAGGGGTTCCAGCACCCGGGGAAGGGCAGGCTGGGCAGCTGGGGCAGGAGCTCGTGGAAACGCAGACGGGGGCCGGGAGCGCTGAGCGCGGGGGGAGCCCGCAGAGCCGGGGGGAGAGGCGGGACCGGGGCGGGGAGCGAGGGGGAGCTCCCCGGCGGTGGGAGGGCAGCGGGGTGCCCGGGGGAGGCGCGGACGATGAGGGAGCGGGGCTGCGGAAGGGACCGAGCGGAGGAGGAGTGCGGAACGGGCCCCTTGTCCCGCCCGCCC
>VZRV01010000.1:154263-361573 GCA_013398115.1 Falcunculus frontatus
TTTTTTTTTTTTTTTTTTTTTTTGCTGTGTAGCTACTGTGAGAGGATCTTGACATTTTTGTTTGTGGTTTTTTTCCCCTCCAGTGAAACTGGAGGGTGTCTTATGGCATAAAAACTACATCATCTATGTTTCTGACTAAACCAGTGAAAGAAAAATTGTGAAAGATTCTCCATCTTTGAAAATCTGAGAAACTAACGATGTCTCATCATTTGATTATTTTCAGCAGAAAACAACTCTCACATCTCACATATGTGAGAAACAAAACTCGAAAAGTCAAAATGGAAAAATCTGGACAGACCTTTGCAAAACAATGCAGCCTGAAGTATTTACTAGAGAGCTGGAAAGAGATGTCTGCAAAACAATCTGACAGGGGAAATGGAAATGAAGAAACTAACCGCATGCAAAGAAAAGGAAAAGACTGAGGGAATTACTGGCCAGGATCAGCAGAAGAGCTTTAAATCAAAAGGTAATTCAGAGCATGTACCCAAGGCTTCTAGACAATTGGGAGGCATTACACCTAGTAAGACACTGCAGAGCAGCCTGCCTGCTGAGGAAATGAATAACATGGGTGACAGGGAAAATGGTGCAAATCAGCTCAGCAGGTCTCTCCTGGGAAGCCGGGTCACCACTGACACACAGCAAGATCTCCAGAGCGAGTGGAAGTTCTGAAGGGATTTAAAAGCACTGGCAGCTTGTATAAAATATGAATGGGATGCCCTCTTTGTCTGAAACAGGAGACACGGCTGGTTTAACAGGACAGGAGCAGGCATTGCCTCGACCTTTCAAGCCGGTCCAAGGCGTAGATCCATCCTTGGCACATGGAGGGAGTTATTTGAGCTTCAGCCCCAGCCTCAGAGCAGGAGGGCCAGGTCGAGCGGAGCTGCTGCCCTGAGCCCCTTCCCTTGGCTGGGCAGCGGTTGCCTTGTGCTCGGTGGAAGGACGGGCTTGGCTTCAATCCCGGAGAGCTGCGTGTGCTCCAGCCGTGCCTCCTCCCCGAGCGGAGCATCCGCGGTTGCGGGAGCTATGCCGGCAGCCAGCTCCGGCTCTCCCATCCCACAGCCCGCCTGCTCTGCCGGGAGCCCTGCCTGCCTCTTCCTCCGGCCGTGGCTGGTACCGGGTGGTGTGACCTGCGTGCCATGGGTGTTGGAAAGCAGCCACTGCTCCCTCCCGCCCAGCCCCCTTCCTTCCCTTCTGGAGCAAGCCTGTGCTGGGCTGTGCTTGATGCCTCGGGAGCTTTGCTGCTCCTTTCTCAAAGCTGCTCAGCCCCTGCTGGGCTGGCCAGACTTTCACACATTGGCTGTGACGGGAAGGCTGTTTAGAGCTGGATAATGTTTATAAACCCGCAGAAATTAGCAGAAACTCAGTGTCCAGGAGCAGGGCTGAAACTACACTTTTAAAAGACAAAAAACCCCCAAACCCAACAAAACCAGACATGACTCAGCCCTGAACTGGAAGCTGTGAGCTGTCGCCAGTGCAGTGCTGTGCTCTGGCTAGCGACTCTTTTTGAGAGAAAAGGTGTGTTAGCTCAAGCTCTGTGCATTACCAGCACAACTGCCTGTGGTTTGGAAGAGGTTTTGGCTGTGATCCCACTGGTTCAGAACGAGGACAGATCTTGCTTGCCTCTGCCTGCTAAAGACAACGTGGACTTGTTCTCAGTCTGTATTGTTTCTCTCATAATTACTGTTTCATTAAAGCATTTAAGATATGTTTGTCTTTTTAATTTGGCTCTAGAGTAGGGCAGGAGGCCCACTTCTGGTATACATAGTTTCCTTTAAGCCCAACCTGGCAAATTCTGATTACCTCTGAGATAGGCAGCGTTATGAATCAGTCCTGAGTGCTTCTGCAGACAAGCACATTCCTGCAGCAGAGCTCCCCTAAAAAATCCAAAGGCAGATGGAAAAACAGCTAAGGAGTAATTAAGTGTGGCTGTTCCTTAAGAAACAAGCCTGTAGTAGCAGCTCAGCTGGGCCCCATAAGCCAGGTACAGGATACAACTTCACTGCGTGCAGTCTGCAGTCACAATGCACTGAATGGAAGAGAAAGTGTTTTTGTATTGTTGCAGGGTGTTAACGTGCGGATCATCAAAGGTGGCTGGAAGTTCTGCTCAGCCTTCAGTGAGGATAAGCCTCTCTTTCACTGCTCTGAGCCTGGATGTTGCTCCTACCTGTAGGAGGGGTTAGACAAAGAACAGTGGGCAACTGGTGCCTGTAAAACAAACCAAAAGGTTTGTAGTAAGTGAGCGAACATTTGCGGGCTAACTGTAGCTTGATGTAGGATGATAATGATGCTGGCATCAATTGTCAGTGGCTTACAAAATGAGAATAGCACAGTCAGAGCACTCATCACCCCAGCTAATGCACGTACCAGCTAATACATGTCGGAATATGGCAGTGTTGGCCCAGCTGGGGGTTTGAAAAACTGAACAGTGGGAGTAGGCAGGTGATGAGAGGGGGGTGTGGCTGCCAGCACAACAAAAGCAAAGCATTCCATTCTTAGGCAGAAATCTCTCTGCCTCAGGCCACTAGCCTCAAGCCTTAGGTTTTAAGGCTGTGGGTATCTGATCTATCTACTAGGAGGCCATGGGGATTAGGAGTGACACGAGCCAAGAAATGAGTTCTTTGTAAGAACTTGTACAGGCTAAGATACTCTGTGAGCTAAGAGCAGCACTGCTGTTTTTACCCAAGCCAGCTAGTAGCTTTATGGAACCAATAATAAATTGCTAAGAAGAGGTATTAGTATGTTTTGATTGCAGGAAACAGAGTGGAAATAGGACACAGGGAAGCAATTAGGCTTGCACTAGTCCACTATCTCTCTTACCCTGCCTGGCTAAAGTGGTTTTGTTGGAGTTAAAGACAGGTAGTTGCTGAAGTCAGTGACCATCATTTTCCTCTTACAGTGGAAAGGCGCTGAAAGAAAGAATGCCCTCATTAGAGTGTTTGTTTATGCTCTTCAACCAGAAGGATATGACAAAATAAAAGTAAAAAGAAGTGTTTTCAGCAAGATTTACAGTTGCCAGCCAGTTCAGAGAAGGTGTTCTCCATGGCAGCTGAGAAGTGTGTTAGAATGGACATCGGCAGGGAGGAACAAAGCCCAGATAATACCAAGTTAATGACAATAGAAACCTCTAGTGACCAAGCACCATACACTGGACCAAACAGCAAAAGTCTCCAAATGATGCACCAGCAGTCAGCAAAGACGGATTTTAAAGTGCTGACTGTTGTTTGGGGTTTTATTTTAAGGTAGCTCATCGTGATAGTTCTGGTTTACATTTGTGAGGGACAAGATTGTTTTGTTGTGCAAAAGTTAGAAGGGATTTTTAATAACTAGAAGAACACATCTACTTCTTAATAGGGATTTTTTAAACGTACATTTTGGACACTTGAGTGCCATGTTATCTGGTGCTGCTTAAAATATGTGTTCTGTATCTAAGCATAAATACCATAGGCTATGACTGTTGCTATAGCAACTAAGCATCTACTATTAAATAGCACCCACAGGCTGAAAAAGCTTGTGCAGCCTGTCAGTACACAAGGTATTCCTTTCTTTGCAGCCAGCTAAGTACAATATTTTCATCTTGGGAGCTAGTCTGTTTCTGATGAATGTGTTTGTGCTGGTCATGTGAAGATCTTTTCTCTCCCATCAGCTCTACCTTCCTTTGAAACAGCAGATACTGTAAGAACAAAATAGCCTGCAGTGGTTGCAAGCTGAAGAAGTTAATGAATAATTCCTTTTTTGTATATTCTTGAACATACATTAGAGTGTGGCTTTCAAATCTTTTAGTCCAGATTTGAGCTTGCACCTTTGCTGTTCTGTATCTTTTGATATTACAGTGTTTTACTCTTGAAACCAGCCTTTCAGAAGGCACCGTGCTGTTCCTAGAAGCCGTATCCTTGAAAATTACAATACCAGTGGGAAACTAATTTCTCCAGTCATGGCAGACTGGAGAGTTATAATTCAAAAGCACAGTTAAAACTAACAAAACTTTGAGGAATATGTGGTCCAGTTATTTATTTTTAAGCTTCCTTTAAACTTGGTAAGCATGTGGACCATGAAATCTAAGGGGAAAAAGTAGACAAATAAGAACACTGAGTTTCATATGCAATAATAATTCTGGTGGTTGAGACTTTAGTAACAGGCTGTTGACAGCATTATTAGTTTTACATTTTCCAAACCAGAAATGTGATTTTCTATAGATCCATCATGAATAACAAGGAGAATAAAATTAAGCATCAGTAAGAGAAATATGCTGGTTATAGCAACAAATGCTTTATCTGCAAATTAAAATGACCCTCTGTGAGCCTTGAAGAGTAGAAGAAGGCTGTGATGGCTTATTGGAGTGTTTGGATTGTTTCCAAATTTTGTTTGAGGCCGATGAATCAATAGGTTAAAAGGAAAATGCACTGTAGCCACAATTTTTTGCTGATGTTGATTTGCTGGTAGCTTAGCAGAATTACATAGTCTATAAAAATATAAATTATAGTCGGACCAAAGCAATTATACTTTAATAAGAGTATCAAAAAGTGAGGATAAGAAGTAGGTAAACTAAGGCATGAAAAGGCATATTAAATATGTGATTATTTTTTCCTTACAGAATGACTGCTAACACCTGTGTGCCTTGTCCGTTTAAAGGGTTAACCCAATTAGAAGCATGACTATGAACACAGATAACAGACTGTGAGCTTGTCTTGTTCTCTGCTCCAGTCCTGCACCTTGATGGAAATGAATGCTTTGACTTTTGTAGCAATAAAGGAATGTTAACTCCTGTCTCCTCTTGGTCTGCAAGCAGCCGGTGGATTCCCAGCAATAATTTCAACGTGTCTAGTATTAATGGAATAATAAATCTGTAATTTGCGTTACTTACAAATAGCACCGAATGCCAACAGACTTGGGATAAAGTCGCTGGAGCTGCCGTGAGCACTGGTGCAGGATGATGTGGAGAGTGGTTTGCAAAGGCAGAGAGGAAGGTGGGGCTCATCAAAGAGTTGTTTAGAATTTGCTGGGTGTTTAGATACTGCATGGGGCTCAGCTGAATGCCTTAGATGGTCTGCCCTCCTCCTGCCACCTTACATCCTCTCCAGGGAATCATGCACAGATCCTGGCAAGTTCCATCTTTGTCCATTTTTTATTTTAATGGAAGGGAATTGTCTCTTTCTCCCCATGATTCCCCTGTTTGTCTTCAGTTCTGAGTTTTTTGGGGTTTTTTGGTTTGTTTGTTTGGGTTTTTTGTTTGCTTTTTTGTTTGTTTTTTGTTTGTTTGTTTTGGGTTTTTTTCCTTCTTCTTTTTTTTTTTCAGCCTGTTGGTAGCCATCATTTGAAAAAGGTTGTGTGTTTCTGCCATATTTGGATAAATATTATAGCCTGATCTTGTGTCTGGCTCAACAGCTATTTGTATGGCGAGGATGAGCACATACACACACTCCTCTGTACAGACTGTTCTACCTAACAGCAGCACAAAGTCTTACAAAGTTATGTTTACAGCATGTGAACTTTAGGGATATAAGAAGTACTAACGGTTTTTTCTTCCACTGTGAAGTCCACCCTGCCCAGCAGGAGAAATAGGGTAGAGTCTGGTGCCCTCTTGTGACTACCTTAAACTCTTGGAAAAACATCGTCCTGTCTGTGACTTAAAAGTGGTCAGAACTTGAATTACACTGGAAAACACAAAGAAATGTATCCTAAACAAAAGCTGGAAATGTAGAAAGGGGGAATTAACCTCTCAGTGTTATTTCTGAGATGAAACTTCTGCGTGGTTCAGAATAGAGGCAGTAGATTCAGAAGTCATATTTGACTGATGTGTTGAATATTTCAACGATATGTTGCTTTCATAAAAGCTTTTCTTCATGCTATTCAACTAGATATGATACTGAAGGATGGAGAAGTCAGGGTTATACATTAATATTGCGCTACATGATGGAAGATTATGCCCAAGCTACGTTTCTACATGAAAAACTCCCCAAATTCTCAAAATTCTGGGGGGCTGAAGTCATTATGATCTGAAACTATGGTCCAGCAAAAAAAGTTCAGATTCACATTTAGTTTTCTGCAGCCTTCAGGGAGGAGGAGGATGGCTATTTTCATGGCTTTGGTTTGATCTCATGTTGATTTATTTGTAATGGGTTTCAGTATCTCCAGAGGTTAAAAAAAAAAAAAAAAAGAAAAAAAAAAAGATTCTTTTCTGGGATTTTTGCTTGTACAGTGTTATTTCTTATCTTGGAATTTGACTAAAAAGTTGTTCTAGTATCTGAAACTGAATACTAGGAGGACAAAAAGAGAGATATTTAGTATAATTTCCAGCTTTTCCTCTCATGAGAGGGGAATATTTCTGGTCAGAAAAGGGAATGACTCATTCTTTACCAAAGCAAGAAGGGTCCACTCCGCCTCTCAATAGGGAAAGCCCCGTGCTGAGTTATAAAATCACACACATCTTTGAATTCTGCTTTTGTGTAAACTGAAGTGGCCCTCTGACCTTTAGTTTCCCATCAAACCTTTCTGACACTGCAGTCTGCCTGTATCTGCTTCACACCATTGTGTGCAGAGGAAGATCCCCATTTGTCCTGTTCTTGTTTCTGATGAAACTTCGGATTTGTTCTTTGCCTGTCTAGAATCTCCTGACTTTTGTTGGTGGGCCATTCCCACAAGTCAAGACAGCAAGAAGTCAGTGATGCTCCTGAGTTCCCCTGTTGTTTAATGTACACTTTTCTTCCCTTTTCCATATCACTCCATCCAGTCCTGAGTTTAGTTTGAGACTTCTGCATTTGTCCCCTTTGGGATACTGCTGTAACCTGCCAGCGATGCAGTGAAGTGCACCATTCCACTGAGAGCCTTATTTTAGGAAGGATTTGAACAAAAGAATTGGAGACAGTTAGAAACCATACGTGCAGCTGAATGGAAAATTGTAGTATTTTTCTATAATACCTTATCAAATGTCCTGTATCAAACACATTGTCTTATCACCTATAAATGTCAAACATACAAGAATAAAAACTAACTGTAGTGGGTATTGTGAGCCTTGTCTTCTTGACAATATTTAAAAAAGGCAACATTCCTCTGCCCCCAATTAATCAAATAGGTAAGTAATAGTGCTGTTTTCTCAAGTGTGTCAGGTTCACGCTGTCGGAGACTCATCCCAGAAAACTGGTGCTAAGAAGGTGCTTCCCAACCCATGAAAGTAGTGACAGGAAGGGAAGAGCTTGAGAGGCAGAGTCCACATGGATAGATCTCCAAGAACTAGGGATTTTAGAGATTATTGCTGGTGGCCTCCTGTGTACAGTAGTGCAATAGTGTTACTGATGTCTTCAGTCCTGTACCCAGGCAGGTACTATGAGCCATGTGAGTGTTTGTGCTGAGTGTTTATAGTCTGGAAATCAACTCTGCAGATCAGTATCACTCTTATATTTTGAAAACAACAAGACACCTCCAAACACCAGAATATCTCAGTGAGGAAAATCCCAGCAAAATCCCCAAAGGTCTAATGCCCATGTTACCAGAAGGAGACAAAAAGTTAAAATGAAAGTCTGCATATTTCTTTTTCTGATGCCCCAACACAAATAGAAGCAAAAAAGTACTTTGAATGTGATCCTGAAAGTGCTGACTAATTAGAATTTGTGCTTTAATACCCCATATCTGCCTCCACACTATTCACTGCTCCATTGCAATAAGTTCTGAATATGCATAGACACACCTGCTTGAGCTTTCTAGTATCTCCAGCAAGGGCTTGTATTTTAAACTGAGGAGCCAGACAATGCTCAAGGGAAGAAATGTCACATTTTACAGATGGGGAACTGTGATACAGGCTTCTGCATTTCTAAGTAGCTTTCTGAACATGGATATTTGCATATTTGTTCAGACATCTGCGACTTAAGGTTTACAAGGCTTTTCAGGACTTTGTATATAATACAGCACCCTTTTCCCACGGTACCTCTCTTCTCTTTGATTCTTCATCACCCTCAAGAAAATATTTCAAGACAGACCTTTGAACATAGAGGGGATGCTCTGTGATCATGGGCTGAAATGTACAGGCCCTGTCACCGACTGGGACTACCAAACAGGATGGATCATTTCATGGTGCACTTAGAGGCTGCTCTTCCGGACAATATTCATGTGATGTTTCGTAAAGTTTTTACATGTCTTATAATCTCTCTTCAGCAGACTTCCTCTCTGTCTGAAAGGCTGTTTTTTGTTCCTTACCTCTGAGCACTTCATATAGGACGGAGTAAGAGAGTAAAGTCCTAGAAGTTATCAGTGATCTGAATTACAGATGAGACATAACGAGTTCAGAGCCCTACCCCTTCTTACCAACAGCTCATGATGGCAGCTACTAACGTCTATTACCAGGGTATTAGTATTAGTCCGGTTTGGGATAACAGGTTTCTCTTTTGTGCTTCACATTCTTGTCACTTTGAATCATGAGGCCATGCTGCATCCCTGCTGCAAACAGAAGCGCCCTCTCCTGTGCAAAGGTTCATTTTGCAGGGAAGGAGGGAGTGCAGCGCCGTGCAAACCACCCCAGCAGGCGCTGGGAGAGATGGAGAGTACTGGTAGGTATCAATTCCTCTAGACACTGGTTGCAGAAGACGTGCTGGGAGATCCAGCTCTGGGGATGCTGGCACCTGTATGCTTTCCTCCATGCCAAAGAGGTTAAAAAATTATTGCATCTCTCTGATGCACNGTTTGTGCTGGTTTGAAAATAAGGTGGGCATTCCAAACTGTCAGGGAACTTGGCATCGTTTCACTGTGCAGAGGAAGTTTCCTAAAAGACCTGTCCCACAGTGTGAGCTGTAGAATGACAATATCCACACTAAAAAAAGCCATTAGGTGGTGGATGTTTTTGAAAGCCTGGTTCTAAGTTAGATTTCATCAGTCACTACCCAACAGAAATTTGACATTAGGCTGTACATGAAAGCAGGGACTGAGGCCAGCTACAATGTCACCAGCTGCAGAAGAAACTTGTCACGCATAGAGTCTGAGTTCATTCCTATGGGGTTTTGCCAGATTTGTAGCAAAATTGTAGCAATCCTCTTGCGGCAAAATTTAATACAGAACATGAAAGCATTTCTTAGCCAGGACTAGAGTTTTATAAGTGAGTTACCCTAAACATTTACTTAAAAAAATGACAGTCTTCAGATATAACTTAAAATTGATGAATAAGCAAAGAAATCATATATATCGTCTGCAAAAACTAGTTTGGCCAGCTCTAGTTCATAGCTAGAAATTATTCACTCTGTGTTTTACAGTCATACTTAAAATAATAAACAATGAATTTATCTCCCAGGTACATTATAAATGTCTGAGACACATGTAAAAACAAGATATGTTTTATTTATACAGTAGCCCACTCTTCTTTAAGTCAAATGGTGGAAGTTATACCTGAGTAAATGCTGAGTATAAAAGAGCCAAATTTTCTAATCCCACCCCCTTACACTAGTGAGCAGTTTACCCGCTCTGAGCCTTATGTGTGGCTCTGGTTATCTAAATATCAAACGGGGAGGCACAGCCTATGTTTGGTTCTACACACTCTAACTTGTCTTATATCTTGAGCTGAGTTGGGGAAGTTGGGAACCAGGTCCAAATGGCTGTGTTGAGAACTGCAGGTCTGATGTAGCAGATGAACCTTTCTTCACAGCACAAAGCAGTCCCTGTGGGCCTCCCCTCCAGAGCTTTCACCATCCTCATGGCCCTTCTTTGAATGTTCTCTAAAAGCTTAATGTCTTTCTTATATTGTGGCTCCTAAAATTGCACGCAGGACTTGAGGTGAGGCTGCGTCAGCGCAGAGCAGAGCAGGACAATCCCCTCCCTCGACACTCACTTTTTATCAGAGGAAGAACATCAGAGAGGTTTAAATTAATCGAGGTCAATATCTAACTTGCATCCATTTCAATCAGTTCGGAAGCCTGTACCTCTGGTTTCTTCTAAATTCACTGCCATTATTCATCAGAGTTTGCATTCAGATGATGAAAATCCTGAGGCTGGGGCAGTTTGCATGTGCACCTTCAGAGATGAGTCACCAGTGATCGGGCTGGCAGGGGCTGTTATGAGCCTTGTTCTGCTGCTGCGGAATTGTTTAGCAACAGAAAGTTACAGATATTCAGCAAAGTTACAGATATTCAGCGCTTTGAAGGTCTCTCCTTGATACCTTTGAGAATTTGATCTCCGAATGCATATAAAAGCAGAAATCCAGAACTTGTTAATTAGCAGCACTACAGAATTTCATGTTTTTGCAAGAAACAACCTCCAATTTAGTATTATGTGGACTACTTTTGAGGACAAACACCAGAGGAGTCACCAAATAATTAAAAAATGAAATATGTTAAAAATATAATAAATCGAGGATATATAATTTTGGCATAATGGTTCTTTCCAAAAGTGTAAGAATATATAAGAATAAAACATAACATACAGAAATATCTATGGCAATTTTAAGATATTAAAAAGTATTGTATTTACATTAGGACTGGTTAATATTAATTCAATGCAGAAATGTCAACTTCAATAACAATTTCAACATGTCACAGAAATACAACACCACAAATGAAATGGAATGATGCTGTGAAACACTCTACAAACTCGTACTCAAATTGATTAATGATCTCTGTCTGTTAAATCTCATAAAAATATGAAGAAGTTGCTTAGATAAACATTGCCAGATTTGTATAATTCGTGTTTTTTAAATTCTTGTTTGACGACACAAGGAACTACTATCAATAAGTTATTCATAATAAAAGTGGCAGCAGCAACAACGAAATTTGCCCCAGCATGTCTGAGGGAGTTCCCAGCTATGGCGAGGAAGAACTGTGCTCTCCAGACTGCCAACCTCCCATACCATCTATCAGCCTGCCCACATCTCCTACAGACTCCTACACAGTAAAAGTGGGATCAATAACAAAAGGGAAGGGTTAGCTCAGTCAGAAATGAAACACGAGTTCAACAAATATTTGGAGATGGTGTAAAAGCAGTCCCTGACTCCATTTGGAAATGTATAAATTTTCTGTATATTTCACTTCATTCTAGATCTGACTGCAAAACAAGTAAAATTTACTGATTGTAAACTATTGGGCATTAGAATTGTACATTTTAAGAATTTCAGGGCAGTGCAGGATCTTGACTACTGCAGTAGCAGTATTGTTGGTCTGTGTTATGAGGCCACTGTTTTGCCCTCTAACTCTCCTGGAATGTGTGATGTAGCTGTAGCCACATACTGAAGTACGAGGAAAATGTTCAAGGCTCTCGTTGAAAGACTTATTCATTTTTAATATTTTCCACTGGTTAACCACAAATGTTAACAGCAGAGCACACGTATGAGAACCTGATCACGTACCTCCTCAAGAAGCAAAAATTTCAACTGCAAGAATATTACATTGTTCTCCTCAGCAGTGCTTTTTTAATTTTGCTCAGAAGATAAACTGGCTTTATTTCATATGAGAAAAAGAGTCAGTCAAAAAAATAAGCTTTTAAGATCCCAATTTGAGTCAAAGTAAATTACCTACTTTATTCCACATATCCTTATCAAAGCAATATTTTCACCAATGATACTGGTGGGCAAAGTTTATTGTAGGAGACAAACAGAAATGTGTATTATTGCTCCTATAGCATCCTCAAGGAGTTGCTGGCCCATGCAAGATGATGTCAGCATGTAAAGACTTGTGTCCTGCAGCTGACATTGGGAACTTCTTATTTGTTGCAGCAGCTACCAGCTAGCTGCCACCTTCCTGGTCTCTGCCACTAGTACAGGCCTTGTATTCATCAATGTCAGATGAATCTGTTATTTCTTTGTTTACTTTTCTTTGGTCTCCTTCCTCTGATTCTTTCAGCGTTTCCAATCTTCTGCTCTCAGTACTGGGATAAGTGGATGATTTTAGCTTGGATGAGTTCAATCTCCATCTTCTCAGGCTCCTATAACAGTCTTCTCTGACATTTTCACTGACCAGCACGTAGATGATTGGATCGGCAGCACCGTTTGCAGTGCATAAACACAGAAACACTGTAAAAATTGAATATGTCTTCTTTTCAAATGGACATGGGCAGTCCTGATGAAATATAAAGTATATGGCTCTTGCTATGAGCACCACATGGTATGGAGCAAAGCAGAACAAGAAAATAACAACGATGGCAATAGCCATATACTTCACTTTGGCTTTCTGGTGACAAGTCAAGCTGCTGCTTTTTTTTGTAATTTGGAAAATTTTGTAGTTTGTAAAAATGAGGACTGTGAAGGGTATGGTAAATCCAAACAGGAATCTAGCAAAGTTGGAAGAAGCAAATGTGATGTTAAGGGGCACTGTCTCAAAGCAGGTTAACACATTTGTATAGTTTCGCTGAGCTTCCATGACAAATGCTGGACTGTGGACTACTGCAACCACAGCAAAGAGAAAACAGACTATTATGATGGCGTTTTTCTGTTCTCTTCTCCCCCTTGATTCCAGAGAATACTCCAGTGCCACGTAACGATCTGCAGAGATGCAGCACAAAAGCATAATGCTGATGTAGATATTGCAGAAAAAGATGAATCCTGTTATTCTGCAAGCAGGTTCACCCATGGTCCAGTTGTGCCCATTTTGCACATAGATAATCCAGAAAGGCAAGGTACTTAAATATATCAGCTCACACAACGATAAACTGAAAATGTAGATGGCAATTACTTTTTTCCTTTGGATTTGTAGAAACGTAAGCAGAGAAGTTAAGCAATTTGCTGGAAGACCTATAGCAAAAATGATGCTGTAAACAGCAACCAGAAGTGTCTGGCTCTCTTTGTAGGGAAATCCTGGGCAAGTGGAATTATAACTTTTGTTTAGACAATCTTCCATTATTCTTTTTCCAGCTGGTGTTTCCTGAGAATCAGAAGACAAGGTGGAAAGTTAGCAGTGCATCACTTAAAAATGTGTCAGTAAAGGTTATGGTCCCATAGGTGCCAACTGGACACGCCAGTGGAGCAAGTGGGATGAGAGATGTTTGAAAGGTGCCTCCTCAGACAGGAACTGAGAAACGGAGGGTCACATCCCTCCACCTCTGAGAATTGGACCGCATTCTGGTGGGTATGTGGAAACTCTCTCAAGGGGGATCCAAAGTTTCGTCCCTGGACATAAAATTATCCATCTCCTTTCTGTCAGTTCCCATTCTAAAATCATACTATAAATGCTAAAACCCCCATCATTCCTCATGCCATGTATCGCCTGCACTCAAAATCTCACATGGGGATCAGCTTACAAAACTAAGGTAGATGAATATGAAGTTGTAGAGAAGCTTAGACATATTTGAAAAAAAAGCTGGTTTCCATATTGTCCCATCTTAAGAATGACTGGAGAAGAGAATCCTCACTGCTGTATGGAGAAGATGGCACAGTACTCAGACCAGTGACAGGACCTGAGGGAATGGCCTGAAGTGGTGTCAGGGGAATTCTAGGTTGGATATTAGAAAAAGGTTCTTAACCCAGAGGGTGTTTGAGGTGGTGTTAGCTTACAAACACAGTGGTTGCAATAAGGACTAGTGGTGACGTGTTTTTTTGCTGCCTCTAGGCATCTGCCACCTTTGGCGGAGGAGGAGGGGTCTTTTCTGGGCTGCCTTTTCCGCTGTGTAGAGGGGATAAAAAGGGTGCTTGATTTCAAGGTCAGCAGTGGTTCTCTGCCCAGACCTCATCTGTGAACTGACATACAACAGCTTGTCCTCGACTCAGACATGCCTGACCGATGTGAGAGCTGCTGTACACCTGCACACCACAGAGGGTCTTGGAGACCTCCCCTCTATGGTAAAGCAGAACCTGTGAGTACAGCTCATAGTCAGGCAGGTGGTGACAGCCAGGGCAAGGACATGGTACAAGGCACACACCACCTCAGTTACTCATCAGCTTGTCTACCCCACACACCTCAATAAACCCCTTAGGGAGTGGTTGAGGGTGCTCTCTCCTCCCTCCTCCTGGCTTTGCACACTTCTCTTGATCCTGTGCTTGTCTGAATATTCTCCTTCCTGTACAGCTTCCTCCAGAGCAGTCAGTGATGGTACAGGGCAGGAAGTGGTAGAAGAGTTATGTAGACACATGGCTCCCAATATTTATCTTGCCTCCTCCCCTCCCACTTTTGCTCCAAGTCTCCTTCCCATGCTCAGCACCCGTGAAGGAGCCTCACGAAGGAGATGGTTGTGACTTTCTAAGCTACCTGCCTGGAGCTGGTGTTTTCCTTGGCATTTGGCATATGGACTGAGCCACAGGGCTGGGGCTGAGCTGAAGAGACCTTCACCCTTAAATGGCTGTCAGCTGCCAAGCGTGATGCCTCAGCTGACAAACTGCAGGCACAGGTGCGGATTTACACTCTAGAGAAAAAGCAGGTGCTGAAGGACTGTGCTGAAGCTTTGGCCTGTCAGCTTGGGAGCTTGTATCCTGCCCGGTAGGAATGCTCTAAGTCCCAGCCCAATATCAGGAAGGAGAAGAGGCCAGCATTTGCTCCACTCCTCACTTTCTCCAGGTTCTCAGCCCTGTCCAGGGAAGAGTCTTCTTCCACTGGCCACTGCATCCACCCCCTGTTTGGAGCTTCACTTGCCTTCACTCAGTTTTCCCGGCCTGCAAAGAGGTTTTCCCCTCAAACTGAAGATCACAAAGCAGCACTCAGCAGACAATTTATGAAATTTCTCCTGGTGACATTGCTCCTTGTGTTGACATACCCTTAAGGGGTAGGAAGTAACACTACAATCCATCCTGTGACTAAAGTCAACTTCTCTGTGCTTCTACACCCCTCTTAAATTGAAAGCACATTTATATCTTCTTCTCAGATCTTTAGAGTTTAATAGTTTGATGCTTGGCTCAGCCCAGAAGATTCCCAGTTCTGTCTTCCTCTGGGATGTCAAGGCTAACCTGCATCTCAAATATTAATTCAAATGAAAAGCAGTAATAATTACATAGCTGAAAAAACTATACATCATTTTCTATTAATACTTGTGATCAGTTTTGGTTTGAACACTAGAACTCAAGCGATTTATCACACCCAGCAATTTTCAAGCATTTATAAAGGGTCAAACATAGCGATGATGACAAGGATGAGCAATATCCAAGAATGCATTTGTGAGATACAAACTGTTCCAATGAGTTATCTTTACTCCCTGTATCTTTCAGTTGAGCAAAGCCTCTCCAGAGTAGCTGTTTTCAGCTTTTTGTGGCCTATCCTGATATGCTAGGTCACACCAACCATAACATGAGTACAATTACATGAACAAAGCACATTAATTCATATTTTTTTTTATTGTCTAATATTTTTCTGATCATCCATCTCTGCCAGGGATTACTGTTAGAGCCAGAAGTTTTGAGGCATTTATATGGATATTAGGAACAATTTAAAATAACCTCAATGATGGTTAAAATTAAAACAAACTTTCCCTTCACACTTTTCTTCCTCTTTCCAGTATCTGTAGAGAAAAACAACCTGCGTGTCTTAAAGCATAAATCAGCTTTCAGTGAAAGAGGATATGAGTTTCTTCTGAGGGATTTTTTGTGCTTTCTGTTGTAGAATGTGGTGCTGGAAGTACTTGACACAAGGGTGCCAGCAGGATGTGAGTTGGACACTCAAATCTAATATTGAAACACATCAGTTCCCAGATGTGACATTTATGCCGCCTACAATGCTCGTCACCAGCAATGTCACTCCTCCAAAGTCTGAATCTGGGCTTCTCCTTCTCATGCAGAACTTACACTACCTGCCTGTGAATTATCAGCTAATAAATTTTTGTGTCTCTTAACTTGAAAGTAAGAAATTGCCGTGGATTATTTGCTCTGCTGTTCTTGAAAGCAAGAAAAATGTTTATGGTGTCTTTGAATAGAAATAGATCATGGTCCATTTGCCCAGCAAGCCAGTGAACTCCTTCCCCCCCCCCCCCCCCGTTATTAATAAACAAATTAGTAGAGGAAGTCACTCCTACAAGCAAATCTCAGCATAAAAAGGAGAAAGAGCCATGGCTTCACTTGGTTACCCATCAGACCGATCATTTTTACTGACACACAACATAGCAGGA
This sequence comes from Falcunculus frontatus, assembly GCA_013398115.1. Taxonomy (NCBI): domain Eukaryota; kingdom Metazoa; phylum Chordata; class Aves; order Passeriformes; genus Falcunculus; species Falcunculus frontatus. Next base: position 170,251 of record VZRV01010000.1, read on the forward strand.
TTTGAAGCTGTACAATTTGAAATTTGAACATAAACCCATGTATTTTCAAGCAACCTCATTTCAAATTTGGATATAATATATGAATATATAATCTTGACACTATATATTTTCAAAACTCTGTTTAGAAAAAAAGTGTTTTAAAGTTATCCTGGGAATCCAGCCTGAGCACAACTCTGTCCTAAAATATCATTCTTCCACTGGTGAAGCAGATAACCCCTCTCTTGACTGGTGCTGGTTAAAACAAGTTATGGGACATGTGTAGGCTGAAAGCAGCAAGACCTTGAGATTAGTTATACAGCCTTAATATTTAATTCTATTTTGCAGATATGAGATATAATGCCGATATAAGCAGTCGTATAAAGTTATTAAAATAAAGATGATATTTGGTAGAAGACAGAAGTTATTAATCAATTGCCTTTCAGGAGGGGAGGAGCTCAGCAATCTTTCCTGATGAGGGAAAGAATCTTGATTTACCTCATGATAACACTGTTCATAGATGTGAACTCTCAATGACCGTAGATTTTTAAATACCTATGTGCAGGTTTTCACACGAATCTACACATCCACTTCCCCCTTTCCACAATCTAGAAATCCCACAGTAGTACTAAATGTGCTAGTTTGCTAAAATGAGCAGCTGTGGTATTACTAAGGGGAACTGTCATAATTCAGGTTTGACAAAGGACCCAGTTTAAAAAAGTAATCTTTCCCTAATCTGGGTGTCCTAGTGCCATGTTACACCACTTGGAGAGGGACTGCACAGGAGAGAAGAATGTCTGGTGGGTGGGAGAGAAATATGTTGATAAAAGATCCTGATACTGGGTTTAAGATCACATTATTCGACATAAAAAAAGTGGATAAAACTACTTAAATGTCATACATTGTAGGTAGGGGAAGTTCACAGGTGAAAAACAGACCCCAAAATCTACACATACCAGGGGACTATTTTCTCTGGGCTCATGATTCAAAGGCTGTGAGTCATGATTTTGGGGCTTTGGACCTAGCAAAGTTTCTCAGTTGTCCCTGAGAGCAGCTGTAGCAGGGCAGATTTACTCCCTGGTACCTACCAGCTTGTGTGGAAAAGATCCCAGAGCCAGAGGAATGACTCCATGGCCAGGAGAAGCATCAGGAAGCCCAGAAAAGCTGTCCTAGATTTGAGGCTAAACTATAAAGCCTGTCAAGTCAAAAGGCTGACAAAAGTGTAGGTGTTGGAGCAGCGGCAGTGAAAGTGAGCAGCTGAGAGAGGCTCTGCTTCACACCCTCTTCTTCACACCTGAAACCATCAGGCTATTGCAGCCTAATTGGTGGCCTTGGCAGCAGGGGCTAATTGCATATGGCTTCTGTTAAAGAAGTGGCTCATTTGGAAACCCAGCTGACCAAACTTTCTTATGGGCTCATGCTGGAACTACAAAGTTTTAGAAGAAGAGGATAAGAGGGGCGATTCCCATTCTTCTCTCCTGCATCAGGGTGCTCGTGGATGTTGAAGCACAGCCAGGTGCCAGCAGATTTAGCACTAAGAGCTTACAAGTGGATGGATACTGTGCTGGATTCCCAAAAGAGCAGGCTGGGATGTTGGAGAACAGGCTGGGATATAGGGGAACAGGCTGTTTTAACAAGGTGAGGAGGTCTGGCTATGCTGGCACGCTGTTAGAGGTGAATGTGTCTCACTGCCAGGTTTAAGGAAAATCTGACTTCAAGCAGCTGAACAAAGAAGCACCAAGACCTATGTCCAAACCTATGGGTGTACCCCTTAAAAAGGGGTGCTCTGTTTTCCTTTAGATTTTAGGATTTCCTGAGCAGCTACTTATAGATAACTTCCTCCTTATTCTTGGCCTCCAGGCCTTCAAATAGGAGACTCCTGCCAAACCTTTGGCACCTGCAGTTAGAAACACACTAAGAGCCACAGAAAGGCCCAGTCTAGAGCCATGTCCATCCCAGACTACTGTGACTCAAAGTCATCTCTGGAGTGGCAACTGTTCAGCTGGAGTTGCTGGAGATTTCTGGACTGGGTTCATACATTTCAGTGAACACCAGCATGTCACCATGTGTAACAGCTGGACCAATGCAAGGCATTAAGAAAGGTCTTCAAGTCCTGAGTAAGCAGAAGACAACCACGGCCACACTGTGGCCAAGAGAAACACTTGTTCCTGCTAGGAGGAGCATCATTTGCAGACCTGTGAAGGTGGGATCTCATCACCTCCAGGGCAGGCAAGATGGTCAGCCTGGGAGCAGCATGGCCAGGCCTATGGCTTGTGGCATCCCTTAGCTGGCTCCTCTGTTCTCCTATGGGGTCTCTGCTGCTGCCACACAAAAACAGGGCAGTGTTGTAGCAGAGCTGATGTGAGTTTCAGTGACCATCCTGTTACCCTACCTTGTGGTGAGTGGCTTTGCTTATTAGAAGTTGGCTGTGGATGGTGGCTGGCCACTGGCTCTGCTTGTTTCCCATGTCTTGGTTTGTTTTTATTATTGGTCAAAGGTTGTGTCTAACCACAGTGTGGTCCTGTGTGCTGTTGGCCTGTCGATGCTGAGCCCTGCCCAGGCTCTGTCCTTCATCTCTGACCTGGTCACCTCCTGCAGCCTGTCAGCACCTGGGTCTGTCTTTCCCTGTGTGTGGTCTCTGTACCACCATGGGTCATTCCAGCCTTTCACCATCCTGCTGCTGCTTTTCCTCCCTCTGTCTCAAGGCAGAGGTTTTCAAACCATTGCTGTCCTAGGAGATTCACGAATGGTAAATCATACCTCTTCTGTTGCTCAAGCTCCTGGAAGTCAGAGGATGCTGGATCAGAGGCAAGTGTCCAGTGCCACCAGGCAGAGACGCTTGCAGAGAATATTTGTTTGTCACCAAACACATCTGATCAAACTCCCAAATTCACAAGCCTCCCCTCTTCCTGCACTGACACCTTCACTGCAGTCATTACAGTCACAGGGATCACAGGCTCCTTCTGCATCCCCACAATGTGTTTGTCTCTTTCATCCCTCTGAAATCCCCCAGACAGAGCATGGGTTAACTGTGCTGCAAAGAGTGAGCACGGATAGGATGGTTTCTCTTTGCCAGGAGTAGGAAAATGCAAAGGCAGTGTTGAGTTTTGACCTTGTGAGAGCAGATGGACTCTCTTTGATGGATGTCTTGGCACTGCCCTTACGGGTCTGTACAGAAAATGCTGTGATGTGGGAGCTGCACTGCTGTGGTGGTATCAGCAGTACTAAAGATGTTGCTGGGGAAAAACAGAGCAAAGAGTTGCCCAAAATAATTTTGTGACCTGTCAGACTTGGGCTCACTGACAATGGCTGTAACTTACAAGTCTAGCTAGTTTCATCTCAAAACTGTTTTATTTTTGTCTAAAGTGGATGTGTCTCAGCAAGCAGGATTTGTAAAGTCTTGTGAAAACCACAGTGCCATCTTTACTTGAAACAATCCTATTTTTAACAGAATGCCTACAAATGGTATTTAACAGCTCTGAGCTTAGACACAAATATTTCCTCCTTCTCCATTTACCATGAAATACAATTTCTTTGTTCTTTTTCATCCTACAATTTGCTCTTAACTAATTGGAGAACTTCCATTTTCCTTTTTGACATCTAGGTCACTTCCTGTAGCTACCTACTCCCATACCAGCAGCAGGGCTTTCCCCTTAGGACTTAACTGATACTGACAAAAACTGTGTTGCTCAAAGATTCTTCTTTGCACATACGTACATCTCTGACGTCTCTGTAAGCCCACTCACTTCCGCTAAATCTGTGGTGTTTTGTCTAAATCCTTATCTCTGATCTCTTCTGGCTCTTTATACATCTACCACAATGAGCATCTCATTCTTTTTGGGACACTTAGGGTCTGCCCTAGAAGTTATTAATGTAAAAAATCCCAGTTAGTAGGTATTTCCCAAAGTGTCCTGACACTTGACAGCAGCGCTACTTGTGTGATCATGGTGAGGCTGTAAGATCAAGGTCTCCCCAAGAGGCTTGGGAAATGCTGAACCTGAAAGAGCTGTCTGCACTTTCAGGCAGAAATCTGAACAGAGGGGGTGCCCAGTTCAGACACTGAGACTTCTTTAAATACAGTGTCCTGTGTACAGAACTTTGGAAAACATCTCAGAATTAAATCAGTCTTGCCCATTATGTACTAAGGAGCAGAATGAGTGGGTTTTTTTGTTTTGTCTTGTTTTTTGGGGTTTTTTTTGTTGTTTTTTTGTTTTTGCTTCCCCCCTACACCTCTCTTCCCCACAATGAAGTTACTGGAAGTTAAAGAGCTGCCGGTTTAGAGGCAGCAGCAGATCTAAATGGGATGATGAGAAGGACAGGTTTAAAATAAACCCAGATGATCTTTGGTCATTGGCAAAGTAGTCAACTCCAAAAATATTTGACCAAAAAAAAAAGTTAATTCTAATTACAGTTAGTCTCCACATTCTTGAGTGTCAGGGATCAGCAGTGCAGATGAATAAAAGGTGGAGAAAAAGAAGGAATGCAGTGTATCCAATTAGTCACTATAGACCAGCAGGTAAACTTGACTATTAAATGCCTGCCTTGCTTTTCCAGCAGAGTAAGGACGAGAGGAAAGGCTGGATGTGAATTCTCCTCAAAAGAGACCCAGCATTCATATTTCTATTAAAATTCTGTATTCGTGCCTCATGCACTGCAGTAATAGCTAAAGCTAACCTCACAGCAACCTCTATTCTGCCAAAATCCTTCAATCCTAATAATCATCTATCCCTGACTGGAACTAAAGTTGATTTCTAAGAGAAATATGTTTTTTATAGGAAAGGGAATTTGTAAGAAAGACAGGTAGGAAGGACTGCATCAACTGCAATTAATTAATACAGACCCAGCAACTTTATCAAACAAAAGGAGATTTAGACTATGGTGAAGCATCAACACATTCTGCAGTTCTTGAGCACAAACACCCGACACAGAGAAACAGTGATCAAAACAGAACAAAGGAAAATAAAGGAAATGTTGCTGAATAGAAGCAATGCCTTGACTCAGAGATGGAACACTTACCTTTCTTTTTTTTTCTTTTTTTTCTTTTTTTCCCCTGGTTTTCACAGAGGAGACGATGGAGTGCTCCAGCTCGTGCTGTGCTCAGAGGCTGCTCTGGCAGAACTGCAAGTAGCTGACAATACCACGTGCAGCCCTAAGTGCTGTGAGCTAGAAGAAGTCCTGTGGGCACAACTTCATCTAACTTCCCAAATATGTCACCTTCAGTTGTGTGTGCACAGGAAGCAGAGGCTGCTTTCAGTGTCAGCAGAGCACCTAGGAGGAGAAGCAGCCTTAAAAAATAAAATGTTTACTGTCAAATTCTGTCACTTGTACAGGGGTGGGAGGTTGCTTTTGTGACTGCCAGAGCCTTGTTTGGGCTCCTGCTCTGGGTGTGCACTTTAATCACTGTGCAAACGTGCCCTGGAGGGATGAGGGACCGATGAACTGGCCCAAACCTTGTGGCTCCTCAGGAGGGAGGTGCTTATTCCATATTTTTACAGTGGAGGTAATTCCCGCTCTGGATGCGACACAGGAATTCACCTGAATATGTGTGAATTGGCTGGGCATTGAAAAATGGGAAACAGTATTAGAGCCCAATAACGGGAGTGGTGATAGGAGGGAGAGCCTATTCTGGTGCCAGTTGGGATAGAAAAGGCTGAGAATGCTAAAGAAGGTTAGATGGTGGTTTGAGTACCTTCTAGAAGAAGAATTCAGTTGCAGTAGTTCCTTAATAGCAAAGAGCATTGATAAGAGGGAGCATATGATCTTTACCAAGTGCCCTGGTTCAGGCTTTATGTGAAGGAGGAAGAAACCCCAATTTTATGTTGCCAGACTAGACCTTGTTTGAAAGATCTGTTCTATATGTTTTTGCAGATGCTGTGTGTCACTCGAAGTCAGTTTTGACCAGATTTATTAAGTTTTCAGGCAACTTCTCCATCAAATTCTGCCAATTCCACTTGCAATGACGTGCTTACAGGACCTCACGAGGGTCTGCCAGTGCTTGCAGGCTGCTGAGGGCTAAGGTGGGACAGGATGGAACTGGGTGGCAACCTGAGGCAAGCAGAGAGCTGAATTTACTTTTGGTATCTGTATTGAAAATGAAATATTTCTTCTGAAAAATAAAGAAATGCTTGGTACGTACTGTCATTCTGATGTGAAAAAGTTACTTTGGTTCTATTCTGCTGGAGAAGGTTTCTGGGGCCAGGTCTTTCTGTAAAGAGCAGTTTATTCTCAGGAACCAGAAAGAATTGGGAAGGAAGAGGCTGAAGCTGGTTTCCATCTGTGGAGGAGAATAGGTAAAATTTCTGTCTCTACCAGCTCAGCCTGACTGGATATAGTGCTGGAACCAGTCTGTGCACTGCCTCAAACACAATGATTTCATCTTGGTCCTTCTCAGTGTAGAAATCAAACCCAGAGGAAAACACAAAGAATGAAGGAATAATGTTTCTGAGATGACTAGAGCTGATTTCTCTTTGTAAATGACCATTCTTCATTCAGAGCTGTGGAATAGAAAAGAGCAGAGTGCCCTCAGACCTGAAGATCTAGAATTTGCACAGAGACGAGTGGGCTCCTCTGTGGTATTTGTGATGTACCAGTTCGCAGTTCCCATTTGGCTGCAATCAGCTGTGGGGTCAAACAACTGCCTGATTATGCTCTCCCTGGTGCTGGGTTTAGGATAGTCAGAGACACATTTGCATTTTCCAGCTAGATTTTATGATGAAACATTGAAAATTGCATGGTCCTCCATAGAGAAATGAAAGAAGACACATCTCTGGCCCTTGATCTTCCAGTTGGACTTGAAAAATATTACTATTTATCTTCTTCATGCTTCTCTCGGTAGTGCAGCCCCAACTGACATCACCCACAACCATTTCCCTGCAAGATGGAGACTGATCCAAGATTTCATGCTGGAAGATGCTTTCAAGAACTTTTGACAAGATCTTCTGTGACCGGAGATGAACACAGAGCTAGACCTTCAGTGGGCAGCAAAACCAAACCAAACATTTCGAGTAAGTTTACTCTGTTTCCGGTAGAGATAATACAAACAGTACAGCACTATAAATTTTGGCCTGAGCTGTATTGTTCTGATGTCTTACCTAGGCAGTAAAAAAAGATCAGACAAAGTGCCATTTAAAGCAGAGTGCAGAAACTCTCTGCCCAAATCCAATTGAAGTAAATGGAAATGTTTCTTTTCACTTCATTGAGTTTAGATTGGGCATTTTGAGAGTATTTCTTTCTACTATTTAATTTCTGGGTGCTATTTAGCTAGTTTCCTTTAAGGTAGCATGTTAAAGAAGTTAAACTGCATATGAGATGTCTTCTGTGTACTCGTCATCATTTTACTACTGGGGTACACTGACTGTCCAAAGAATAAGAGAGGAAAGGGTCCAGCCTTGTTTTAACTCAGTTCTTCATAATGTAGAATTCTTTCACAGGGTTTTCACAGCGCTGTGATAGAGAAATTGCTTGTGCACCACTGACCAGTGAACAGAAATAACTTTGGAAGACTTACGGGGTCCAATGAATTCAAAAGACTTTTAGACTTGAGTTTTTCACTCCCCTTTTCTTTCATTTAGAAACCATAAAGAGAAAAGCTGGCAGGATATTTCTCTGTTCCACTGCATACGAAAATGCTCTCTGTTGAGGTTCTATTATCCTGGCCATGACAAACAAGAACCTATAAATGGAGGAAATGTCAGTTCATCTGCCTCTCCTTCCTCCACCTGCAACTGAATGCAGTCATGGTCATATAATGCAAGATTACCCAGGAAGACAATTTTGTACAGTCATGCATCTTCTCTGTAGGTAATCAAGGTTCATTTTCCTTGGAAAATTATAGAATATGGCTTTAAACTTGCAGCATGGGAAGTGAGGAAATGAAAACAGTGTCTTGAAGTACGGTTCTTGGTAGGAAACAGCCAAATGTCTGTCTCTTCTCCTGTTATTAGGCAGTGAGCTGAATGGGGACAGAGCTGCAGACTGTCTGGGGAGTGCAGCACGTACAGGATGGCCAAAAGGACTTTCTTCATTGTAAGCAAGGCAGGAAAGTGCCCAAGAGTCTCTCTAGGACAGCAGTGGCCAGGAGCTAAGAAGCACTGAGGACTGAACTCTGCTCTGGGCTCCTGTGGCTCCTGTGGCACTGTATGAGTGCCCCTGCACTGGTATGATACACAACTGTGCCTTGCAAAGAATCTCAGTAGCTTGTGGCTCAAACTTGGGCTGTCTGTGACAGTGGCTATGATGTTCTTGGTCTGGGATGGAGACAAAAGCCGGCCACAGTGCTTTTTTACAGTCTATATCAGGATCAGCTACAGCTTGGATTCCTCAAGGCAGAATGTGTTAAACTCTGCTAAAATGGAAGCTCAGCTTCTTCCCAGGGACTTCCTACTTGCAGAATCTTCCCCTTAACACATGAGGTGTGTACACGTGCCACCCTGGCAGCCAGGCCAGCTGAGTGGCAGAACCATTGAGCTGAGCCCAGCACAGAGCTCACATGGATTTCTGGCTGACCATGCACACCCAATCCATAGTGTGCAGTCTGCAGGGAATGCAGAAGTCTTCTGCTGGAAATGGAAAGTGGGGCTGTCAGTTGCTAAGATTTTTGATTCAGTGGCTTTTCTACATATGATGGGTGGGATGACACAGTCAGATTCCTGCTGCTTAGTCAGGCTGCATAAATGCTTGCATCTCATGTCTGTTGTGGAAAGCCTTCCTGCTTTAAGTTTGACTGTTTTTGTGAGTGGTGTGTAGAAATTTGGCTGTTCTCCTTTTTCACTGGTGCAGTGATGTACTGTGTGCCTCAGGGGTGGAAATCCGCTAAGTTGAATATGTGACTGATCATGCCCTCATCAAGGAAAGGTCTCTCACTCCGAAGAGAAAAGCCCTCTTGTGTTTGACAGTCCTACCCCATCACACACTGGGATTAACATGGTCCCTGTCAGGAGCTCACTGGCAGAGTGCAGCTGGTTGTCACACAGAACTTCTGAGAGACCTTTGTCACCACTGACTTCTCTGGGGCAGCAACAGCTTTGTCCTCTTTGTGGTAAGAGTGGAGAGGTGCCACTCTGTACCTTGGGGTCCTTGGCATGAGGTGGGGTTGTATCTAACAGCTTCTTTGGGACATCCTGCTGCCAGTAGCGCTGCCAAAGCTGAGACAGGGAGTGTGCTGCTGCAGCTCAGGGAATTTGGCTCCATGCTTTGAGCTCAATCTCTGAACACGTATGTCCCCAAGCATCCCAGCCTATCCACTTTGTCCTTTCATTCAGCTACAGCTGTAGGAATAAAAGGCAATGGAAAATATAAATAGAATTGGTTAGCAGACACCTGTCACTACCTGCCACACTGCACTGCAGGCTCGGCTCTGCGGCTCACGCTGCACGTGCAGCCTTGTGACAGACATATCTGGCTTTCTTTTCTTATGAAAACCGCTCCTTGTACTAGGAAACTCTAACACCCACAGGAGTAGAAAGGTTACAGTTAGTGCATGGGGAGGAAAAGGGTGCGGTTCAAAGAATACTAATTTAGAATTTTTTACAAACGCAAAGCAGCAACAGTGCTGGGCCAAGACCTGAAGTCGGTTTAACCCTCACAGTCTCAGAGAGAAGTTCAAGCTGGTTTTGCATCTTGTACAAACAGCTAATGCGGCTACCCAGCACTCTGTGCTACTGCAGGGGTCTTACATTTTTGGATATTAAATTTCGGGTTAATACAAAAAACTGTGTCAACCATGGAAACAAAGTCATAAAATTCATCCTGCCATTCAGAATCCTGAGGGATCGGAGTGGCTGAAGGACAAGGAACTGACATACACAGAAGTGCCTTGGACAAACCTGGGGTCCAGATAAACCAAATCCCACTCAAACACTCTGCCGTAAGTCCAAATATTTTTTCTGCTACCGTTGTTTTCCCCTCAGCCTCCGTCAGTTTGCTCTTCAGCCAGTCTGGACCCAGCTGATGCAGCAGAGATTCAAAGGGCTTTGGTGTTTCCATTGCATCAGCTCCTCCTGCTTTGGTCAGGGACCCTCACTGCCAGCTCTCCATGGCAAAGATCCCAGCAGTCCACCTTGCAGAGCTGCACCAGGCCCCCAGAGGTGGGTGACTTTAGGAAGCTGGTGCCCTGCTAGGGAAGGATGTCACAGAGCTGGCAGGCGCCTGTGGGTGACCCCGGCACGTCTGCGCTGGGGCTCAGTGCTGAGGGGCACCTTAGAGAAATGCCGCAGACAGGAAAGCAGGAAATGTTTTGCAGAACAGAGATAACGTAGAAAATAATGCTCTGTAAATGGTTTGATTTACTGATTTACACGTACAGGGGCTGCCATGCAAAGCACACAGGAAAAGGAAATGGAATGGAGGAGGAGGGGGAGGAAAAGGCAAGAGGACAACAAAACAGGCTGGCAGGTTTCATGGGGAACAGGACTTTGTGTCCTGGGTTTTCTCCTGGGCATGGTGTGTTGTGGAGGTCTGCAATCACACATGGACACTCAGGATTGTGAGCCCTTTGGTTCCAAAGGATGTCTCTGTTCATCAGAATGGGCAACCTGCATCATCTTGGGCTTCTGCCCTGAGAATGCCCTGATGAATACAGCTGGAATCACCCTGGGTATGCCAGACCTAATCTAGAGCAAACCAGTCCCTGAGCCACTGATCTGAACTTCAGCCGTGTGATGAAGGAGTCACAGAGGGTGGAGTTGTGAGCTCTGTGCTCTGTTGCTCAGATTTTCTCAAAAAAAGAAGACTTCAGAGGTCTCTGTGACTTCCTGTGGGTGAACCCTCCCATGACATGAGCCTCAGCAGGCAGTGGGATGCACAGCTCCTGCCAGCAGCAGGTCTCTGCAGAACCTCTGTGCACAACTAGATTTGTGAGCCTTTGCCAGACTTTTTGTGGTCCACCTGACTGCACCTCAGTGGGGCAGCTCACAGAGCTGGGCAGGCTCTACTTTACAATTACTTGTTTCTTCATTTGGTCCACTGCCTTTGTGTCACTGACCACCAGGGGTGAAACTGAGGCTCACATGTGGATGGTGAGCTGGGTGATGATTCCACTCCGCAGTGGCCAGGCCATGGAACCATCTCCTGCAGTTGGATGGTTACCTCTGATGTCTTTTTTAGGCATCTCCTCTGAGTCTTGAGGGGTGCTGGAATCATAGAAGAGAATCATATAGGTTGGAAAAAACCTCTAGGATCATCCAGTCCAAACATTAACCTAGCACTGCCAAGTCCACCACTAAACCATGCCCCTAGGCACCACATCTTCATGAACTTTGTTTTGGAGAAAGGAAAATGCCTGATGAAGATATGACATTCAGCCTTCAATTAAACAGAAAGATTTAGTGGGACACATATTTTGAGATATTTGCTCCACTTTTTCTCAGATAAATTCCCTGGTACAGTCTGAAAGAGGAAGTATGGTCTTCCTTGAGATTTCTAGGTATGTATACACCCCAAGGAGAAAAAAAATCCAAGCTTTTCCCCCTCCTTTCCCACCAGTTTTTCAGATCCTCTTACTCCATCATAAAGACAGAACAAACAACAGAAAAATCTACTGGAAATCACCCTTAAAAACACTGACTTTTGAGCTCTGGCACAGTTTTTTTCAGTATAAATAGATCTTCCTATAAATTAGTCTTCCTATAGACACCTGGAATTTTGTTCTGTGTTCAGCAGTTTGCTTTCACTTAAACAATGAATTTACAGTCTTGTTTTCCAAGCATGATTTCCATGCCCTCCTTGGTGCTGGGAATGTACTTTTTGAAGATTCATTTGTGAAGCAACCATATAAATTGGAAAGATTCTTTGACATTAAGAAACACCCCTTGCATCATCTTTTCTCCTGACACTAGCGGCTTCAATCATTTTGTAAACAGAATTACTGGTGGAAAGACAGGTGGTGAAGCTTCACCTGGTGCTGGGATGGCACAGGCACATTTTAACACGTGACACTGGGGATGGGAAGTGAGTCTGTCTGTCTGTCTGTCTGTCTGTCTGTCTGTGGTGCATGAGAGTGATACCTGTGGTAGCTTTTCTGGAGTGAGTTTGCAGAGTGGAAGCAGGTGGACCTTGACACCACAACGCTCTGTGCACTCCAGGCTACCCAGATGTGGGATGTTTTTGCATGAAACCTCTGCACAGCCAAACCTGCAGGTTTCAACATTCTAAGAAATGCAAATATTTTATAATTCTCTGCCAGCCTTGGTAGCGTGCACTGTCAAATAACGGGAACAAAACAGATACAGCTCAGTTCTGGACTCAACTTGTGGTCTCTTCATTAATCTCATCTCTGTCTGAGTTTTAGTTTTCTCTGTTTAGAAGACAGCTGTGAATTCTCTTAAACACTTCCTTGGCAGATATTTTGAGATGAAGTGGCAAAAAGATACTGTAAGAGACCCAGGTATTATCACAAATTTTAAAACCCCCTCCAAAAAATGACTATAAATATCTATGTATAATGAGACATGGAAATCCCAGAATTTTCCAGAACCAAATGCCATTGCTCCCACTGACCTGACTGAGAGTGTCATGGCATGCTGTGCCAACATCACTGCTCAGGTCCCAGGCAAACAGGATCACTGGCGGGAGAAGGGCAGGCTGCAGGCCAGCTGCATCCTGGAGCTGCAGCTTATGGAATACACACGGCAAACACATGGGTGAAAATAAAGGGTGTCTTGTTATGCTCCCAGGCTCAAAGAAAACAAAAATACAATCACACCCATCAAATATGCCTCCCATTCCTCTGCAGAGGTGCTTTCCTGTCTGATCAGCTTGGGTGACACCCTGGCACTTTCAGGAGCAGGAAGAAAGTGCTATGAGGACAGAAGAAGAAGGAAGATGGTCCAGAAAGAATGCAGTGTCTTTTCTCTGCTTGGCTTCAAGATGATTGGGATGCCTAGCTGTCAGTGAGGGCTCTGGGCAGTGATAAAGAAGCTCATGTCTTCTGCAGAGAGATGGACATGAATGTCTGCAGGTAGCTGCAGGAGCAGCCACTGGTGTCCTACACCTGGTTTTGGGTGTCCTGGAGAAACCTGACATTGCCCAGCCAGGCAGTCCCTTTGCTCAGGACTTTAAAGACCAGGAAAACAGATTGCTCCAAGCCCCATCCAACCTGGCCTTGAACACTCCCAGGGATGGGGCAGCTCTGGACAGCCTGTGCCAGGGCCTCAGACCTCACAGTAAAGAATTTCTTCTCAGTATCTAAACCTGCCCTCTGTCAGTCTGGATCCATCATCCCTTGTCCTGTCACTCCATGCCCTTGTAAAAAGTCTCTCTCCAGCTCTCCTGTAGCCCCTTTAGGCACTGGAAGGTCTCCCTGGAACCTTCTTTACTCCAGGCCAAACATCTCCAACTTTCTTGAGTCTGTCCTCATAGCAGGGGTGCTCCAGCACCCTGAACATCTTCATGGCCTCCTCTGGGCCTGCTCCAACAGATCCACATCTTTCTGATGTTGGGACGCCCAGAGCCAGATGTCCAGCAGCACTGCAGGTGAGGTCCCACCAGAGTGGAGCAGAGGGACAGAATCCCCTCCCTTGACCTGCTGCTGAGGACATGGTTGGCTTTCAGCACCCCCAAGTCCTTCTCAGCAGATCTGCTGTTAATCCATCCTGCCTCTGCTGGCTGGTGGAAGGGCAGCCAGGGATATGTCAGCTAATCCTTTTGCTTTGAAATTTTACTTAAAAAAATAATTAATAAAATGGGCACAGTGGATACCAGGCCTCTTTCCCTAAAAAGCTTCTTAGCAATCCAAACACGAGGAGAGAATGAAAGCTAATATACTATTTATAAAAAGGACATCTTCTGGTGTTCTCTGTTACTGTTCTGTGATTTCCCTAGAGTGGTTTGTTATAAAAAAATTATGAACCTGTCACGGTAATCTAAGATTTGTGCCCCTTTACCTAGCAACAATATTTTCTGTTAGGACACCATCTTCTGTCTCCTGCTAGAGGGGGTCTTAGTAGAAGCATCAATAGTAGGACAACAAAACAATAAATAATCTGTTATGATGTCTAAATCCTTTTGAAAAATGGCAATAGCATGCTGGTATTTGCTCTTCAAAGTATTATCCATTATTTGGGAATGAAGGAGCAACCTCTTGTAGTTAAAAACCTTATCAAGCTCAATCACAAAATCAAATGAAAAGCTGTATTCAAATGCAACCTAATTTATAAAGTGAATTATTTCTATATTGAATAAGAAATTTAAATAGTCTAAAATGAAAAATCAGATTCTATCAGCTCTTGATCTCTCTTTGGTAACCACCAGATTACAAGTAGTCCCTAATTCTATGTCTGCTACTGGATTTCAGTTCACTTTATTTTACCATATTTGAAGGGAGTTTGTTTATGGTATAACTGATGGGAAATTCCAGACGGAAAGGAGGAGTTAGTACATACAGAAACGGACTCTGAGCTTTTCTTCTAAGCCTTGGTTTTCTCTGAGAAGGAAAAAACAAAACAACAACACCCTTTTACCAGTGGTTTTTCATCTGGCTGTGTGGGTGGTACGTTGGAATAATCGTTTGGTGGAGATTAAAGAAAAATGTGACTGCAGTGTAGCTGCTATCAGAAGGGGAAATCCCAGCTCTTTAAAGAGTGTGCACAACTAGACGTGAGCAGCGTTATTACAGGGTTCAAAAGAAAAACCAGCCTGAACAATGCCCTTCTCACCAAACCTCCCCTGGACTTCCAGCGTGCATAACAGTGGGCCAGGTCTGTGACTGGGAGATCTCTGCCAGCACCTGGCTGCTGAGTCTGGGCTCTGTGTTGGGTCTGCAGAGGTCCTGCTGGGTGAAAGCATCTCCTGCAGAGATGGGCAGCCTTGCTCTGGAGATGCAAAGGATGCAGACCCCACCAGTCCCCTGACGTGTTTGGTGTTTTTTCCCGGTTATCAAAGAGCACTGGTGAAAACTCTTCTTTCTTCCAGGCTGGACCCAGCAGAAGCCAGTGTGTTGTTGAAATAAAAGGAATACACCTGCTTAATACATATGGAACACACCTATTTCAACCTTCCCACCTAAAGCAAAGCAGTCTTTAGTTCCTGGTGTTTTCTTCCATGTAAATTCAAGGTACAAAAAGAGTCATGACTCCCAGAAGCCATTCTTAGCAGAATGACAGACACTTATCGTGAATCCCCCCTTTTCTAGCCCACATTTAACTCACAGTCTGTTTCCTCTCCTTAGCAATCACACTTTTTTATCGTCTGTGGTCCCTAGATATCTACAGATGAGTCTTCCTACGTGCCGGTGCTGAGCAGTAAAGCACCTCAGCAGTCTCACTTTAGTGCACGGTAAAACTATGGAGACTGATCTGGGACTTGTTGAAAAACACTTGGAAGACAAGGTGGCCACTTGTCACAGCCAGCACAGGTTCGTGAGGGGAAAGTCCTGCTTGAAAAACTTGATTTCCTTTTATGACAAGGTAACCAGTCATAATAATAACCCTTGATCAAGGGAAGCCAGTTGATGTAATTTTGGGTTCCAGTAAAGCTTTTGACACTGTCTCTTACAGGACCCTTCTGGACTAAATGTCCAGCAAACAGCTGGATAAATACATATCTACAATTCCATTACTCCCCAGCCGGTGTCAGGTTCCTGTGGATTCATCGGGGTTGCTCTGGAGAAAGGGCATGATGAAGAGAGGAGGGGTGAAAGAGGGTGAGGACTGTTCCTCTCCCACCGAAAGCAGGCCACATGTATGAAAAATACATCTGTGTTTCAGAAGGGAAACAGTTGGGGAACTGGCTGTGGCTGGGGACCTTGGCTCTCAGAAGGAAGTCCCAGTCCCTGGTACTGAGGCTATTTTTGTCTTCTAACAGACAACTGTAATGGATCAAATGGAAAACCAGCCCTGACAGCTGGGTCTGAAACACGCCTGCTGCCCATGCACCCTGCCAAAGGTCATGCTCAAGGCCAGACCTGTGCTGGCACAGTTAGAAGCCTGCGGTGATAGTTAGGAACTCAAGAAGCAAGGGGTGTTTTGTGGAAATATTTGTACAATTAGTCTACACGCAGTCATAGTAGATTGAGAAGAGATTAAATGTCATGGATAAGCAAATAAGAGACCAAAGAGCAGAGCAGATTCTGAACCTCACACAGAGTGGTGTTTGCTCTGGTCTTTGCAGGTTGCTATTGCAGGTAGCTCATGGTTTCCTCTTTTCAGATTCCTTTGAAGAGCGCACACATGGAAAGTGTGCAGACGACAGAAGGCAGCAAGAGTGGCTTTCCTGGGGAACCAAAGGTTTGCCTAGTTAGGAGTCCAGCCTCCAGTGGTGGCTCAAAGCAGCCCCTGGGGAAAAGCAGTATAATGGGGGCAGCTCACAATGTCCTCTCCCCAAAGCTGCTCCCTCACTCCACGAGTCTGCACGTCAGGGACTGTTTCAGATCTTTCTACTGCTATGCATGAGCATGGAAATCACTTCTCTACAGCTCTGCCTACATCTAACACCATAGACACACTCCCAGTTGCTTTATTTCCTTTTCTCACAGTGCTGTACTGGAACCCTGTGCTGTGGTATTCATTAGTATTTGCAATCTCTCACTTCTCCAGCTCTCACATCAGTTATGGGATAACTTTCAGTGTATTACAGGACATGGCCTTTTTCCCTGGTACAGCATCTGATGCCTTGGAAAACCCTGAATCTTCCATATCTGAGCCAGGCTCATCAAAACTGGAACTCAGTTTGGCAAATAATTCTTGTTCTTTGAAAGACACTGATTAGCATTTACTCTTCGTTTCTATTTGACTGTGCTTACCCAGTTCATCCTCTTTACCCGTTTGGAGTATTGATACACTATGGGCACTTCAAATGGAAGTGGGAGAGAGATCATGTCATCTCTTTTGGGAATGCTAAATAGCCATAGTGCTTATTTTAAATATTTTTTCCCTAGCAGATCTTGGTTATGAGCCTCTTAATGTTACTGAGCAAAAATGTCCATCAGCAGCCCTGTGTTATACATGTACACAGTCTCACTTCTTTCTGAATACATACAAATATCTATTTAATACTTTTCTTTTTTGCATTACTATTCATTTTACTACCTCTCTCTAGTGATATTTCTGTGCTATTTTTAAGCTACTTTTGTTCTTAGTAGACAAAAAAATATTTTTTTTGCTCTGTTCTGAGGTGTTTCTATACGGTTCTAATTTCACGTACTAATTTCTCCCACTTAGTTACTTCTATTTTATGTTAACTGGCAGCTGTTTCCCCCTTTCACAGCTGTGGTTGCTTTTCAGTTTCACCTTGATTCTTTCACTTTGATGAAGGGTTTATCAGATGGTCAAAAAGTCAGGACTTCCAAGCCAAGAGTGCAAACAGATCATGGTAAAAATCTCATCCTGGTTCAGCAACAAAGGCCTGACCTTTCATTTGGGTTTTTCTACCCACATTTTGTCTAGCAATGAACCTGGACAGTAATTTTTGTTTGAGCTAGAGAATTTACCTTTTTAATGTTGAGTGTTTAGGGCAGACAAATAATCAGGTCACAATCAGGTCACAATGATGCCTGGCATTCAGAGGTCAACAAACTTTCTACCCAGCACTCGGTTCACCGCGGTATGTTGTAATGAACGCTCTCACCATGGGTGTGACCCTTATGGGTTAGAGAATTCACCTGTACCACCCAAATGCTATTTTTCTATTGGTTGTTTACATCTCTAGCATGTGTCTCCCATGTGAAGCTCTCTATGCATACAGAACTCTTCTCTCCACAGATTGGATGAGGGTTAAACGAATAATGGGTTTAAAGAACAATCACCCTGCTTTTTGACGCTGTGACTTTGTCTGGTGGTCTGTAAAAGATCGTTCTGTAGACACTCTCCCTGTTCTGCTGAGCAGATTTACTCTTGTAAATCTGACTTAGCAGCTCACAAGTCCACGGTGGTGCTAAATGGAACCATTCCCAGTCTGCCCTTCCTAATCAACAGTTTTAGTTCAGTATCAGGACAGTCATCCTGCCAGGGTTCAGTGACATCAGCTGCATCAAATTCCATCACAAGAAACTTTCCACTCCTCTCATTTCTTACCGGCCCTTCTAGCACCCGTATAATTGATCACAAGTTCTCTTTTTTTCATCATTCAGTGCTTTCATCATTCAGTCATCAAGCTGCTGTCTGTCTGTGGACTTGCATGACACACACTTTCTTGGCAGTGTTTATTGCTGCTGCTCCAGCCAGCCCTATATGACCCCCTCTGAAAATGTGGGCAACCTACATGTGACAGTATTTTTTTTCTGTTTCTGATGTTACCCCTCTTCCTCAAGGACAGGAGACAAGCAAAAGCAAATCTCTTTGCCTCAGACCTGTTGTGCTGGGCATTTACAGCTTGTTCATGAGTTGTCCTGCTTTGCTTTGTACACCAGAATTCAGTCAAATACAAATATTCTCTTTTTTTGTGGGTTCAGGCTATTATTTCATGTCAGCTCTCAGCTCTTGAAAACAAGAAAGACCTGAATGTTCATGAGAAAATCTTTAGTTTTAGGATGTTTGAAGTAGAGTTTTGCTGATCTGTCGATACACGTGAATATTGACAAGTGAAACTGCTTGTGAGTCACATCGCTGTTACAGTAATAAAAAACGAAACATCATCTGTAGTATCTGGGTTGAGGGAAAGTGGTTGTGAAACAAGCTGTTGTGGTGGGAATCTCTTTCCAGAAGGAGAAAAGGAGGAGAGTACGAGACAGTAACAGGGAGTGTGTATGGGAGAAAGTGAGAAACACCAAGGGCCAGAGAACCTCCCACTCTGGGAGCTGCTGCAGAACATGGCAGGGCAGGGCAGTGCCCAGCAGCACAGTCCCAGCTCCTGTCTCCCAGCTCCCATCCCATTGCAGGGAAGCCAAGTCTACCCAAGGCTCATCCAGGTGGAGATGTCCTTGCTTCTGTCTGCAGAGCCTGGAACCGGGGGGGAACATAATGGAAATCTTGAGCCAGGTGAAAGCATCTTCTGTATACAGGCAGAGGGCTGCTGAGGTAGAGAGAGACCAGGATCCCATGGATGCTGCATTAGGTGGTGTGGAGAGGGTCAGAGAGAGCCTTGAGAACAGTAAGGAATGTAAGGATAGAGAAGAGTCATCATTGTGCCATGTCTAGAAAATCAGGACAAAACTGGAAGACAGTGCAGCCAGAGTAGGCACAAAAAGAAAAGGCAGGAAGAGTGGGCTGGTGGAGGGTGGTAAAGGGGGTTTCTATAGCCATGGCATTTGGGATGGGAAGTTAGGGGAGAAGAATTTGTGCTGCTGAAGTCGGGGATAGTGAAGAAGGTGTGGGCAGGATGTATTAGTGTGGGCAAAATGAGAAAAGCCCCAGAGTGGTGATGCTGTAGGCAAAGGTAGGAGTTATTGAATCTGCCTGCAAGGAGAAGGTAAGGAGACAGGAAAAGAAAAGGAGAGTGACTTTGTCGTGAAAGTGAAAGAAGGCATTGACAGGACTGGGAATGGGTCTAAAAAAGGTTTATGTAGGAAGAGCAATCTTTAAGCTGCTCTTTCTGCAAGAACATGTGAGGGACATGCAAGAGCTCACAGTTACAGAGATCAGACTAACAGCACAGATGAAAATACCTTTCTCAGAGAAGTGGTTACTGTGGTAGGGAATAGGGACAAGTCTGCCAGAGGAGGGACTGGCAAATGGTGATGACACCTTCACTGGCAAGGCCTGCAGAGGCGACATGAGGGGCAGACACCAGGGGAATAAAGTCCAGCTTCTGGAGCAGACTGGGCTGAAGGTTCACCAGGGAGGATCTGGATGGAGTCACCTCCAGGTTTGTTAGTTTCTCCTCAGAGATGAAAATGGTAAGGAGGAGCTTGGGAATAGAGACTGGGCAGGTGGACAGGCACTTTCAGTTGTCCTGGGAAGTGAAGCATGAAGCCACCATCTTTTGGAAATGAGATGTGGCTACAAGAGAACTGAGGACACCTGCCCCAAATATAGAAAGGGCTTAGGAGAGCTACTCCAGGGCTTTAAGGAAACGAACCCTGATGCTCCTCCCCAGAGGGAGGTAGGAGAACATCTAGTGGTGGCCTAGGCTGTTGTGGGGTTTCCATCCATCCCAGTGACTGGCGGCCACATGGTGTCTTCCCAATGACTCAGAGAATTTCCCGAGGCCCTCCTGAGACCTCTCTCTGCATGCATCAGAACTGGTTTGTGGTTGGTTTCTTTCAAGCATCAAAACTGCAGAAGAAATTTTCTAGCTCCTTTCTGTCTGGGAAATGGAGCAGGTCACTGGGAAAGCACATGTCAGACGGGAACTGGGTTGTCTGTCTGTCTGTCTGCCAGCTCGTGTGTCCCCAGGCAGGACCTCCTGGATGGTTGGATCCTAACACCTACAGCCAGGGCTGTCCCCACCCTGCCACTTTGCCAGGGTCACAACTCCAAGTCTGAAAGGCTACATGAGAGACAGTGTGAATGCAGCCTTGTTTTTGGTGGGAAAGATAACTTCTAGTACTTAAAAGTAAAAATTCTGATTTTTAATTTTTACCTCTTAAAAGAAGAAGTTCTACCTCTTCAGTGCTTTGCTACTTTACTTCTTTACTGCTCATGGATAACCACCATAGCCCTTCTCTCCTCATGGACATGCATTTGGTTCCACATGTCCAAAAGACTTCCACAGGTGAAAGAGCACAACACTGCCCAGAAAGCCACTGGGGAGGAAACCTCATGCTGGGCCAGGAGCAGCTCAACAGAGATACCTGCTGCTGATATCAAGCCGCTTTTACTTTTTTTCCTGTGGCTGTTTATTAAAGAGACCCCGCGGTGGTGGTGAGGAGCCTGTGCACACTCTCGGTGAGTGAGCACTAAGCTGGTGCTCATTTACATTTTCCTGTGTTGTGTCAGGCTGGCTGCCTCAATAAATACCCTCAAATGCTTGTGGCCTGTGCTGAGATCTTCTTGTCCTTGCATCACTGAAGGGATCTCACACACTTCCATGCAGAGGACTCAGAGTGGGCACAGAAAAGCCATCACAATGCATTCATCTGAAGAGAACCTTTCAAAGCTTATGCAGTCAGGGATAGCTTCTTGTTTTTTCTCGAGTCACTCATTGTAAAACTATTCAAGCTACTCAGGGATAGAGAAAGTTATCAAGGAATTTAAAAGAGGCAAATTCAGACATGTCTTGGCTGTTCCGGCTGCACATCCAACCTTTTTGCTCGTAGATGGAATGTAGCTGTTTCCATGCTGAAAAAATAACATGACTAAGATGTAGTGTGTTTGAATAATAAAGCAACCCAGTCTGGGCCCCACTGAGTGTTAAAGCAAGACTCAGCTTGTAACATGTGGCTTCGAAGCCTCTGACTGATTGGTGATGTTTTGTCTGAACCTCTCAAACCATAGGAATTCAGGAATGGTCCAGGCCGACTCTACAAATACTGTTCCTGCAGAATGGATGTCATCTTCCAGGCATAGAATCATAGAATGGTTTGGTTTGGAAGAAACCTTAAAAGTCACCTCATTCTAATGCCCTGCCATGGGCAGGGACACCTCCCCCTAGACCAGCTTGCTGAAAGCCCCATGCAGCCTGGAATGAGTGTGACTCTGTTCTCACTGAGCCATCAGTGAGTCTGTCCCCTTGACCCACTCCTCACAGCCACAGCTCCTCTTGGCTGTGCCTGGCTGGATGACCTCGGTCTTGGGAAATGTTCCATCTTGACTGGAAAGGTCTGAGGCTGTGGGTACAGTCAGCAAAGTCAGGGAGGCCCTTGTGAGCTTTAGGCTGCAGAAGTGGCATACAGAGAGAGGGTTTGTGTGCCTCTGTGGTTGTGGCTTGAGCCAACAATGAGAAACAAATTGGGCAAGAGCAGTGCCAGCAGCTAGACTTCGAGGCCATTTGTTGTTCATTTCAAAGCCCAGTTGCTTTGAAAAGGATTAATAACACTCAGATTCATTGCCTGGGTCATTCACCTTTTTTCATTAGTGTTTTGGAGGAAAAAACCCTATTAAGGTCACATATTTTAAAAAATAGCCCAAAACCTACAAAGCTGTGAATGATTCTAAGAGGTCACTTTAGCTGTCATTTCAAGGTTTTTGGATAGATATTTAGCATCCTTGGGGAGCAGAAGCTTCATCTGAGTGATTGTCACTTGTCATATTAGAAATATGGACTGGTGGGGATTCCATTTCCAAGAATGGAGACTACTCCCCTGGCCTAGAGATGAGCTTAAAATCACAACCATGCCTTCCCTTCCAGTGGTTTGTCCTAGATTTTTGGAGCTGCTACGTGGTCTCATCCCACCCAAGATTTTAAAGACTTTGTTTTCTCCAGCCTAGTCAATATATTTTTCCTAAACCACCACCACCACCACGATAAATGAATAAATAAACAAATAATCCTACATCCCAAAAGCAGATCAATTATTCAGGATGCTTCCTGGGTATAAAATCTCTGGAGCAGCAACATTTAAGAGGCTGTGGATCAGCTACTTTGCAGTGTCATGAAAATTTCATGCCCTCTTGGCAAGGAAGTTAGCGAGTCAGGCAAATGAGCTCTTATGCCGTCTCCCTGACCTGGATACAGGCATACACAGTTTCGGATTACAGCTGTGTGCGTATGGCTCAGAGAGGAGAGACCCAAGTGCATTTTGGCCTTTGACATCCAAGGAGTCTGAGTTTCAGATGTGCAACACCATTAAACACGTTTTGAAAATTTCAGGCCTGATGACCATAAAATAAAAAAGTAATAGTAATAATAATAGTAGTAGTAGTAATAATATTAATAATAATAAAACTAAGAATAATAAACCTTACAGATGGATTATTTGTTTCTAAATGCAAAGGTTCAAGCCATGCACAGAACATCTACCTGAGAGTAACTTTATTGACCTGATGGCACTGACTCCTCCTGCTCCTGGCCATTACTCCTACAGCCCCAAGGTTATGTGTCTCACCTGGTCTACAAAGTGCAGCTGGAGGTGAAAAAGAAGTGGAAACAGGAAATGTATCAACTAGTTGCTAAAGTGTTGAAGTTTAAAAAAAGCCAAGTGTGGGGGAAATGAGAGAAAAGAAAGAAGAAAAAGCGGAAGAGTAGACCCAGAAGGCACATTTAGCCAAAGCAGAAGCAATTACTAAAAAGTGAGAATCTGAATTTTTGAGTTGCTTACAGCTTGGTTACACCGACTTTGCTGTACTGTGTTGCTTTATTTGCTGCTCCTGACTGTCACACTCCCACGCTCTCCCGCGAGGCGTCAGGACCAGTTCATTCACCTCGCAAATCTCCTCTGCTTCTCCGACGAGGCTCTGCCAGCCCGGGGATGCTCCAGCCTCGAGCTGAAGGTGCCGGCTCTGGCCAGACGGTGTCACGCTAATCCCGCGGATGCTCGGCAGCCGGGCGCTCATCTCCCAGCCACAAGCACTGCGGCGGAGATGCCTCCTGTCCTGCTGCATTAATGCCTTCCCAAGCTCTCCTTTTTTGTACCAATCACACGGCACAGAAGGTGCCATTAAGGCTTTAAAATTTAATGAGCTCTAATAAAACCTCTCCCTGTGATATACAACCCAAGAACAAGCTATGCTGCAGGAAGGTTGCATTGTGTGTGCCTTTATATCTTTTCCTCCTCTCTGTTTTAGCTACGTATTCCCCATCACTTTAACAGCATTTCTGTGTCTTTACGTTGTGATTGCAGATTAACTCCTTAAAGGTAGGTAGGTATCTAATTGTCTAACGTGGGGTATCTGCCCCACCTAGCTGGAGTGTTTGCATTCCTGACACCCTGATAAATGCAAACCTGCCTAAACCTTGGCTTGGCTGAAATGATCATGCCTAAATCCTGCTTGATGACTTCCCAGACCACGGAAACAAACGGGAAGTCCATCCTCTCTCCTGATTTGACGAAGAGCTCATCCTCTAAATTTACAGGGTGCAAGAAGCCCTGTAAGTGGCTATATCCCATAAGCTTTCTCAGCACACCAGTGTTCTGCACTGGAAACAGATGGCACCGGTCTAAGCCCTCTCTCAGGCTGTTGGAAACCCAGATTGAACTTCTATTTCCTATGTAGAGCCTCCCATGTCCTGAAAACATGCTGTGAGCATCCAACTGTTAGATCCTCTGGGGTCTGGTCTCAAAGTCTCCTGTTGAAGCTGTTCCATGTGGTATAAATAATTAAAGATTCACCAGACCAGAGAGAAGAAGTGGAAGATGGACTCTCCTTCCCCATAGTCAGGACATTCATGTGTGTAATGTGGGAAAGTCAAGCTATATGTTCCTGCTCCAGTGAACAGCTAACCAGCAGCAAAATTTGGACCAGCTCCAAGAGGAGAGGCTGAGACTCCCCTTCCCAGGACCATCCAGGGCCTGCTCATTTGGGCATTTCCCTGAAACAGAAGAGAAAGAAAACCAAGAGCAACCTGCAAAATCTGCAAGCCCCTCGACTGCTGAAGTGAGAGCTGAGATGTCTCTGTGGGAAGGCCCTGGGCTGCCTCACTGGAAGCCTGAAGGATGAGCTGGATCAGAATGATCCATCCAGCTCTGTGTCTGTCTCCAGCCTTGGCTGAAGGCAGGTTCTGGTGGAAGAGCAAAACCACAGGGTAAATCTTTACCAATACCTATCCAGGACACACTCTGGACCCAAGTGGATAAAAACACCTGGTCATCTCACCTATGTTCCCCATGGTTTATTCTTGTGCCTTACCCAGTTAGATCATTTATGAACTTAAGCCCCTTATTTTTCTTGTACCTGTGGCAGAGGGCTGGACAGCCAAATCTGAACTGGGAGATCCCTGGGGTGGCCGTGTGCCTCAGAGGTGAGCACAGCAACTTGTCTGTGGGTTTGCTGCTGTGCAGCACTGAGCATCGTGCATGTCTGAGGCCCACAGGTACCTCCACAGCACAGACCCGAGTGCTGGTTCTGTGGTTTGCCACCATAAGTGACACCACTATCTATTGTTTTTTATCTGATACATTTTTCAATGACCTGGGTGTGCAAGAGCATCTGAAGTGATTTTATTTTAGTCTCAGATTAGGTTTGCTCATTTTGCAAAAAGAAAGGGCAAAAGAAAAAGTGTTTCTTTTTGAAATAAGCCTCCATCAAAAGATCTCTCGATTCCCCAGTCTGTTGCACCAATTTTAAAGAGGAGGCAAGGTGTGGAAAGAGAGTCAGTATATTCCATTTGGTATATTTGGACAGAAAGGCAAGTGCCCGGGTCTGAGGAAGAAAACTCCAGGCTAAGTTTAGGAGCTTCTATTTCAGACTTGGAAAACTGTGTGAGTATCTGAGTTTATCCAGGTCAGTAGTGGAGCTAATGAAAAGTGTTTCTTTGCAGACCCTCCCCAAAGGATATCCTTATATCACCTCAGCTGGCTGTGACACTTGGCAGAAATAAGTGGAGCTGCACAGGTGTTAAAACTCAACAGCACATAGAAAACCAAGGCTCTCGTGTAGGCTCCTTGTTAGGAAGGTTTTTAAGCACCTTTAAACATGTTTGCAATTCCCCTGATTTCAAGTCAAGTTCCTTGCTTAACACATTAAAAGGCGGAATGACTTCGCTTTGGAAGCCCTGGAGACTTCATGGAGAAGTTGTTTGACCTCCTTGTATCTCAATCCATCCAGAACATGAGAGTGAAAAATAAACAGCACCTCATTA
The DNA here is from genome assembly GCA_013398115.1 of Falcunculus frontatus. Classification (NCBI taxonomy): domain Eukaryota; kingdom Metazoa; phylum Chordata; class Aves; order Passeriformes; genus Falcunculus; species Falcunculus frontatus. The sequence continues at coordinate 195,775 of VZRV01010000.1, forward strand.
AAAAAGAAATAGATAGTGTGACTGACCTGAGCTTGCCTTGGTAAATAAATTACAAAGCTGTAAAACTGCTTGAGGAGCTGCTTTGCCCCTTTGAAACAACACCCACTTCAGGCACTCTCTAAACACACTGTGCTGGGGGTGATGCAGAGTAATCGCCGAGGAGCTCTTATCATTATCTGCCTGTCAAGCCCCCATACATTCTTCCTTGTCTGAGCTAAGCAGAAATTACAAACCAGTGATGAGAGGTTGCAATAAACACTGAAATAGACCGATTTACCCACGAGCTTTCCCAACTGTTCTTGACACGCAGAAGCATCCCAAGGTCAAATTTATACCTGCGTCCTTCTCTGTTCCCAAAGGACTCACCTTGATAGTTCAGTTACCTGGGGTTTTAGAGCTTCTGCTCTCACTGCTGTTTGCTGGGATGCCCTGTATTTCCTCGGTAAATAGAGGGCTTTGTGAGGCTGGCACGAGCAGTTGGACTGGATGATGTTGGAGTTACAGTGAGTGTCTTCCAACTCAGGGTATTCTGTGATTCTCTGAGTAAGAAGCAAAACAGCCAAGGACTGCTGGGAGAAGGGACGGAGGAGTGATCTGGGATCTTGAAGATTAAAAGAAACAGCCAACCAATGTTTGGGACTGGTATGGGTCTGTTTAAGCACTGAGATGACAGAGTTTGTCTGAATGAAAATCAGTGCCTTTATTTCAGCATCAAATCTGAATGCAGAGTGGAAAAGTCCCATGGGTGTAAAACCAAAAACTGTCTCTAGAAATGTATTTGTGGGGACTTCACCACAGATGGGGATAGATACTGATATAACAGGATTGAAAGTGGGGAAAGGCTCCATATACCACACAACCAGGTGAAGCATGATCCCCTGCCACACAAACCAAATGCACAGCATCCCATCAAACAGAACAAACTTCAGCTTCCTGCCCAGTGCTGCCTGGATTATCTGCCCATGGATTACCTTCCCATGACCTGAAACTCTCATCCTGTCCATTCCCTCATCCCTGGATAGCCCCTGTCTTTGGGAATGCAACCTGCCAGGGGTCACACGGAGAGATTACAGCCTAGACATTTAAGCTACATCAACACCTGTCCCCGTACTGTGTCCTAAAGGCAGGATGGCAACAGGATGTTTCCTCCCATGTGTAAACAGAAACCTTCCTGATGGACCACGGTCCCATCAAAGAGAAGGTGCAAGTTTGCTTTTCAGTAGCTGCAGAATCAGTGCTTAACTAATGTGGAATAGCTGAGGAGAGATAGTTTCTTGGCATGGTCTTTCTAAGCTACCTTTAAATTCTTGTGTAATTAAAAAGAAGCAAGGAAAAAACCCCAAACCACAACAAGCACCACTTTTTATTGCTCCCCCTATGCTTAATGAAGTCCTAGAGATTAGAGAAATGTGCAGACAAGACACCTGAGCATGGCAGACCAGAGCTTGTGGGCTGTACCCAGCCTGCTGCTGGCACTGCACGCAGCCAAGGTGGCTGCAGAGGATCTGTGAGTGATTCTGGTCCCTTATTATCCAGGACAGCAAGGCTTAGGTACAGGGAGTGGAGAGAAACAACCGTGGCACCTATTAGGTACCCAAATACCCTTTTTCCCGGGCAGAAGGTGTGATTTTGTGTGTCCTGACAGCTCCTCTCCCTTCTGCTCAACCGTATGAAAGGCTCCATCACAACCAGGGGCTGTAAGATGAGGATGGAGTTCTGCCTTTCTTTTTAACCATCTAAGCAGCTGTGTCGTGCCTCTGAACGAGTTTGAGATGCATTTGAAAAGCAGCTAAATGGTAATCTCTGCATTTGAGGACAATTGCATTTATTATTTAATTTTACTGCTTAGTGTTGCGTGATGTTGTTCATCTTGGGGGGAGGGGGGCATTTATTGACAAAAGTGCAGCATTCCAGATGGAAGAATAAGCTAGATTTCCATGATATAAATATTCCCCTACATACTGTGCAGTGAAAGGAGCTGTTTGCTCAGGATGAGTGAAAGTATTTTGTTGGCCTCCTCTCACAGCAACTCATCTCGGGCCATACCCTGTGGGCTCTTGCTCAGATGGGTTTCTCGATGCTATCAGCAGCAGCAGCATATCTGCAAATGTCTTAGGGGTACAAACCTTGGCCAAGCCACCTTAGGAGCTCGTGGAGTTACCCTGATGCACTCTGTTTTCCAGCTCAAACTTTTTTGGGCAATCTAGGTGACTTTATGGGCAGATTCCCTCAGGCTTGTATGTGCTGAGCAATATTTAATGGGACATCTTGGGCAGTGAGAGGCCATCCAGGCTGAGTGGGGACTTGGGACTGGCCGTGACTTGGAAATACTGAGTGTAGTTAAGATCTGCACACTCCAATGAGATAGTTAATGTGGTTAAAATCAATGGGCTGTGCTAATTAACCTCAGCTGAAGCCTGCATTTCACATGGCTTTTCAGTACTTCCTTTAAACTCTATTAATTCCAATGTTTAATTGCAAACAAACTGGCTGATGGATCAGTTAAAGAAAAATCTACTGTAAAGGGTCAAGGATTTAACCTGTACTATCTCTATGACTCCCATGCAGATCTTTCAGACCAGTTATTTGCATATGTTAAAATCTAATTTGAATTGTCCATCACATAGAACTAGGTAAGCCTTTTTTTTTTTTAATGAGAGATGTAACTTCAGGGCACTATTAAATTCTAATTAAAAATCAGTCAAAAGCACCCTTTTCTTAGTGTTTGTGCCTGCAGCAACACTTCCACTGTGGTATCAAAAGCTCAGTTCATTACTTCTTAATTAATTTTGCCTTGAGAAGCTCTAAGTTCTCAGAGGACCTGTTGGGTTTTCAGAGCGTTGTCTACATCGTGTTTGCTTGTACACAGCAGCCACAATGACATTCAGATCAGGAATCCTTAGCCATGTAATCCAATTTGATACAATGTCTGCAGCCTGCCTGCTTTTGGGAATCTGAAAGATGCCTGAAGTTCACAGCACAGAGGATATCCTGCCTGGAGCTACTGGTCTTGTAGGGATTTTCCCATCTCCCTATTCCCAGTGTGCCTATTTTACAGTTGAAAAGGTTGGTATATAGGTTGATTTTTAGTTCTCTTTTGTGAGGAAGATCATGATGAATATGAAAGTAGCTTGCCAAAGAAATCTTGTTTGGAATTATTTGAGGTGGCCAAGATTTTTCTCCTCCACCAGGCTCCTGGAGATGTGCATGGGTTTTTTTCAAGATAAGAATCCTGCAATCCTGATCTCCCACTGCAAATGATTCATTTCCCCTCTTGGCCGGGCTGTGTGCACACGTGTCCGAGGGTGGTGAGCCGGAGCTGACCAGTGCCTCGGGGACAAAGAAAGGAAAAGAAGGAAAGAGGGTGGAGGAGAATAATCTACCCAGTCTCAGGGGGTATTTTTCACTGGTTTAGGGCATTCTCACCAGAACAGTTTTGGTGACGAACAGACCATAAATGTGCTTGGGGTGGCTTGAACATCCGAGCATTCCTCAAACTCTACAAGACAAGGGTTTGGCAGGAGAGCATGAACCAAACTTGCAAATGTCCATCTGAGCTGGGCCAAGGGGGACATCTGCAGCTGCTGTCTGTGCCAGGAGGGACCTGGATGATGTAAATTTTCATTAGGAACCTTTGTATTAAGCCTAGTTTGCACAAGCAGACCCTGTAACTATCAAAGGCAAGAGTTCAAATCTGCCTTCAGGTGTGTCCAAGTCTTCTTGCTGCAAGGCACGGAGTTAGATGGGTGTGGCTGAGGGAGCTGTGGATGAAAAAGCAGTATAAATTGGGAGTGGGGAAGGCTTAAAATGAGATTTTGAGGCAATGTCAGCTTCCAGCTTTCTTCTTGGAGAAAGTGCACAGAAAAAAGGGAAAAATTTAAAAATAGAAAAAAAAAAACCTTGATGAGTGGATGTAGGCAAGGTGGTTTTTATTCTGGGGGAAGCTCCCTCATTTCCCCAGGTTATCCTGTCCTTTTCTTCAGCAGCACTTCAGAGAAAGCTCTCCTCTCCTCTCCTGAAATGCTGATTTTTGGGCAGAACAGTGGCTGGATATTTTGCTCCTCCTCTTCTCTGCTGGGTATGGTGAAGGGGCTGAGCGAGAAAACAGACTGGACATCTTATAAATTACCCTCTCAGCTCTCTCTTTTCAGAGCCTGTGCACACTGGCGCCAGCAGAAGCAGATGTCAAGGCTGAAGTCCTGAGCCCTGTCTACCCCTTCCCTGTTGCCAGAGCCACACTCAACAGCAGACTGGATGGATGGATGGATGGATGAATGGATGGACAGATGGATGGATGGCTCCACATCTAAATGGTCTCATTTCACATTGTGGAGGCCAGAAGAGGTTGAAAATCAATACCAAGTTTGGTTGATAAGCTGCAGAGTTTGATTCTCCCACTCTGTCATAGAGCATCAACACTCAACAATAAGCAGCTACCAGTTGAGATAAGCATCCAGCTGAGTTGAGAAAGCTGCAGCCCTGCCTGTGTCAGGGAGAGATCGTCATTACTGCTTTCTGTCCTCAGAAAAGAGCCAAAACCTCAAGCTTTTGAAGCTGCAGTTGTAGATGTGCTAAGTCAGTGTGTAGCCTTCAGCTGTGGCCAGAGCTGTGTTGTGCCAACATAGACACATCAGTCCTGGAGAGAAGAAGCTGAAAGTTTCCTCAGCTTTGGTTTTCAGGTTAATTCAATTGCCTAATGTACCCCAGAGATGTCTTCACTCAAATGTCAAGAACCACAGGAGATGTGGAGCTCAGAGAGAAGACAAGGGAAAGGAGGGATGTGTTCTTACTTGAGGTGTAGGAGCAAAGCTAGCCTGGTTTTCCATGGAGGAAAAATCACAGCAGGACTGTGCCAAGGCCATAGGGGTACAAAGATGGCAAATTTCAGGGGAAAACAGTGAGGCCCTTGCCTGTTCTGTGTGACTGGATAGGACAATTTTTTGTGATACATTGCAGGATGTGATAGCAATTCTGGGTGTGGAGGTGAGCACGGCTGCAGATTAGTTTTAACAGAAATCCCCTGTGTAGTTGAACCCACCCCTCTTCTTTTTCTGCTGAGAACACCCGGACATGGGGCTGTCACTGCAGTCTGTGCAAGACCTCCTGGCAGGGAAAGCAAGCCACTTGTGAAAGGCTTCCTAAGGGAAATGCTTGCAGCCACTGAGGTTTAGCATACTTGAAAATGTACAAAAAGGAAAAATTCTTGTGTAGGACGGAGGATGGCCCGGATAAGATGAGATAAACAATCTTGTCAGGCTCTCAGAGACTGTTTGTTTATACACCACATCTCATCAAGTGAGGGCAAATTGGCAGCATCCTCCAGCCTGTACCTCCTCACTTGCATCTGGGCAGAAACCCAGCAAAGAGACTGAGCCCAGCTGCAGAGCTGAGAGGGCAAGTGGACCTTCTCCCTCATCCCCTGCTCCCCTTCCAGTCCCTCTCTTTCTCTCACCTCCCTACTAGCCCTTCCACCGGCTGTCCTCAGGAAGAGCTGGCCTTTGGAGTACGTGCCTCTGACCACCCTGCACTCAGCTCTCTGGGATTACCAGGAGCAAGTTTCCGAGGAATTCATTTGTCATGACTTGCTAAATAAATGGAGTGTGATAAGAATCTACATTCTGCTTCCATAAAAACCTGTAGATGCTGTCGCTGGTGTCTCAGTAGTTTCTCACAAGAATGCCCAAGTCACTTATTCTTCTCCATAAAAGCCGGAAAGGGCTGCCTGGCTCAGCTGGTGTGGTTAGTTCTCGGGAGGGAGCCTCGGTACTTTCATTATCAGCAGTTGCCACGAAGTGTTGGACAGGGAGGGCTCAGCAGCACAGCAGGAAAAGGGTTTCATATCTGGAAATAATCTTGTGGAAGTCTCTCCTAGGCCTGAAATTCTTGGCAGCAGCCTTTCATCCAAATCTCTTGAGACAGCAAGGGGCTTTCATCCTTTGGTAAAGCCTGGCAAGTTTTACATATTTTTGAAAAGCAAATAATTTTTTTTCAACTCCACATGACAGGAACCATAAAAAGAATGCAGATAGTCACTTTTTATGATGGACATAAACCAACATATTCCATAAGTGATTTCCTCAGTTGTCTCCTTAGGAACAGATTTAGTTCCAGAGCACCTGAACACCACATCTTCAGACACCTGATTGCTGCTGATATTAGTGTGATTTAGTTAGCTGCTTAATTATCTCTTCAAATTAAGCCTGTGCTGCTTTGCATGTGTTAATACATTTATTCTCATAAAATCTCTCTGAAGCAGGACTGTATTTCAAGGGTTGGGGTACAGGGGCAGAGTAACACAAGGTCACATTTTCTGAAGAGCCTGGAGTAAATCCCAGAAGACTGAAAACCCTTCCCCTGCAATTAGTCCAGTGTCTGGGGATAACATTCACATCTCCATCCTCCAAACTTGGATTGAGCAGTGCCAAGCAGGCATCAGCTAGAGCTCATTAGCTCCAGTAGTCTTTTAATTTTTCTATTAGTACATAGAGTCTTTCCATTATAGAAACACCAGGCATTGGGGAGGGAGGGGACTACTTCTGTGCTTCAAATAGGTCTTCACAAAAGGGCTAAAAAAATCCCACAGAACACCCAAGATAACATTGTCGTCTGTAATCTTAGTAACGCACCCAAAATGGAAAGCATTCTTGTTGTGAAACTCTCAGGTTGCTGTTTTGTTTGCTCCTTATTAAGAGTTAATAAACAAAAGTGTTTGGGTTAATTTTGTCATGTGTACTCTGAGTTGCTAAGGAACACGGCTCCACTCTGCCTGAAGTCTCTGTAGTGAGACAACTGAGAGAGGCATTAAAGTGCTGTAAAATAAATGGGATGGAGCACATTGCAGTGTACCAGGCCCTGGCCTGGCATTTGGAGCATTTTCTTTGTTTTAGGTGTAGAAAAGCCAAAGAAACAGAGTCCAGCTGATATAGGAAGGGCAAAGCTTGGCAGGTGGAGCCTGTGCAGCTCTGGCTGTGAGATGACGCCTTTCTGGGCTGGGTGTGATGTACAGCAGGAGGGCAGGCACCAAAGGACAAAGGTGGGCAGAGAGGAAATGATCACAAGATCTGGGAAGTTTATAGACAAGATTTTTGGTCAGCAACAGGTAGAGAGGGCTTGGTGTCTCCGAAGGTTCTACATGGTGGCCCATCATAGCAGGGAAGGCACATCCCATATTGTGAGGTGATACAGGGGCTAGAGTTCCACCCCATTTCCCTGAGGCTCCCCAAAGAAAAGGAAGCTTTTAGCACCCAGCAGGGCCAGGAAGGCCAGGCTGGGAGGAAGGAAAAGCTGGATTAAATGATGACTATGTGAGTGCTCTGAGCAGAAGCCTGTCTCTCATGGACGGCTGAGGGAAAGGCTGTGATTTTGTCACAGTTTTCAGACAAATGGACTTCTCTTAAACATGGTGATTATCACTTTCCTATGAATGCAAATTGGGAATCACCTTCTGCAGACAAGTACAAAAAGGAGGTACTGTGTGTAAGGTCTAATTTCACACTGAAAGCAAGTAGCAGACAACAAGACACTATTTTAACAGCAATAGAGAGGGAGCATGTTGCTGGGCTGGGAATTAGCCGGGAACACTCGTAAAGGTTTTAACATATCTCTTTTGCTTAGTTTGCAGGCATTATTCAGTTTTTGAAGAAATCCTAATCTGGATCAGAGAATTCGGATCTTTCAGAGTGATGTGAGAAGCTGAGTAGTTTGCCTCTGTCTCCTCCCAGGACAGGTTTTTTTCAAGAAAGAGGCACGTATGTTTGGGCTGAGGATGCTAAAGGAATAATTGCACACATGTTGCTTAGGATCGTTTCTGTTCCAGGTCTGGAGATACAGTCTGAATAAAGCAAATCAAGTTACAGAAGTCTTTTATGGGTCCATTTGTAGGGTGAGGCACAAGTTTTCAGCATATGTCACAGCTTTCAGAATTACAATTTCAATGCAAACACTAATGTGTTCAGGATACAGTTTTTCAAATGTGAATTTTCCCCTTGAATTCAGTGACTTTAAATAGTATAAATTCTACTGCAAATCGAGCAGGGATTAGAGGAGAGGGGAGAGAAATGAAATCCAGGAATACCAATCAGCCAAGACAGATGCTGGAGGAGTGTGAGCAGGGCAACTTTCAAACTTTCAGGGCTTCCCAGATTTCTCAGGGTTAAACTAATATTTGTCGGTGCGGAAAAAAAAAAAATCCCCACCCCAAAACTCCAAAACTTTCTGGTTTTGATGAAGTGTGGATGATAACTTCTGGGTTTAGGGATCAAATGACCTCTTTCAGAACATACCTAGTGCTGTTTCCTTCCAGTAGCCAACCAGACAACCTCCAAGTGCCCACAGGCACGACAGGAGACAGCTCCTCGCAGCCTCTGGGGTTATGGTTAAAAGCACCAGGCTGGCACTTCCCAAGATCCTACCAAGAATGCCTTAAAAGATACACGGAGCTCATTTATGGCTTCTGCAAGCAGAGGCTGGGCAGGATGCATTTCAAACAGCTTATGTGAAGAACACATATAGATGATGCACACCCAGTCTGTTTTATTTTGCCTGCAGTGCCTGACATAGCACTGTCTGACAATGAATCACACACGTTCAAACAGTCCAGCATGCCACAGATTTAGACATGTAAGTGCCATTTCCTATTGTCCCCAGTCCAAGGGGCTGGTGGAACATCATGTTAAATAATAGGGCTGCTATTAATAAAGCTGGAGAGTCTGTGTTCAGCACTGCTACATGACAAAACACATCCCTGAGGCCGAGGTTCTCTTCTGCTGACACAGGCAGCTAAACCCAGCTGTGCTGGAGCTGCTGACACGCTTCTCAACCTCGCTGGAGACCCTCTAGAAATACTGAGATGATTAAAACAAGACAGAACAATATGACTAATGCAAACCAGGAACCCATGCTGCTTCTTAAAAGCGCTGCTGTGTGTATTTCTGCTGGTGGAAGGCAGGCCAAGTCACTGGCAGTGCATCAAGTGGTCACCTTATTTGTATGAAATTTACTCTGCCAAATGAATGCTTATTCTGGGGAATACGTAGACACCTTCAGATGTCAGAAGGAGGGGAGATTTTATTTTAAAGAGAAGCACCTATTTTAAAGAGAAGCATCTTGGGAAAGTGGCAAACACTGCAGGCTAAGACAGTGAGGTGTCAGGGCACAGGCAGCAGACCTGCCACCTCCCAGCAGGAGGAGGAAGCGTGAGTGACACAAAGCAGTGCAGTCAAAGGGCTGTTTGAGTGCTGTGTAGTCAGCCCAAGGTGTCAGGTGGATCATAGATACTCCTGATTGCACACTGCATGAGAATTTTAAAATTAATTCTGTTCTGACCTGGAAGGGCAGATTTGGTGTTGTGGGTTGACAAATCTGAACTTCCCCAGACCGTCTGTGGCTTTGCAAGTGATGAGCTGGACTTGCCAGCAGGAGCCAGGAAAACAGCCTTGGAGAGAAACTGAGGCCCAGCTTCACTTCACTTGGCTGTAAGGACTTAACTGAGTGCCTGAGCAACACTGCATCCTCCAAAGAGAGGCAGTGGGAGACACCTAATCCCCACCTCAGTTATGCTTTAGGGTCATCTATCTCCTTCAAGGTTGCTTTCTGGTGCTTGGCATCGTGGGGAATGAATCCATGACTGAGCAGCACCTGAGACCACAGAAGGAAGGTTCCTCTCCTCCTCTGAGAGCACAGTATCTCCCCTGGCTCTTGTCTTCTGCCACTTTTCTACCCACGTTGGCTTTCACTGCACCCTGACCTTGCTCTTTGCTGGAACTCCTTGACGCCCAATATCCCTTTCAAAAAGCAGACTGAGGAATGCTAACACCGAGCCTTTGAAACTCTGACATTTCAAAATCACTTTTTCCTTCCTCACCTATCACAGAGGGAGTAAGTAGCTGCCATATCCTTCTCATGTTTTGCTTCCCCAGACAATGGGGATGCTGGTCTGCTTCTTCACCCTGTCCTCATCTTTGCTTCCCACTGCAGTTGATCCCATCCACCTGCTGCAGATAGGTCACACAGGAAAAAATCCATTTAAATTACGGCTTGAATCATACTTTAAATGACATGTAGGCCTCTCAAGGGTCCTTCTGAGACCAGCTGAATCTCAATTCATTGAAAGTTTCTTTCTGAGCAAACGAGAGAATTGAATGGGGCTGTGCTCTGCTACGTGGTGCTGAGGTTGATATGGCAACAAAGGTTCTAAAAATGATGAGACGCAAATGATATTCTCCTGTGTTATAAATAGCTGTGTCAAGTTGTTATGGAAACTGTCAAGTAAACTGGGTTAAGAAGGGCTACTTTTCCTGCTCTCTTTTGCCAAGGCTTTCTGAAACAGCCTGTGCCAGCACAGTACGAGGAGGAACTACAAAAGCTGGGCAACACATTGATCGGAGTCTCTACAAATGAGGTGGGATGGCATCACAGCCTCTGTCCTTAGAGTCTGGGACTTCAAATGACATTGCTGTACCTGCTCTGTTCCTCATGACAGTGAAAACCATGATGTGGTCTCACCAGAATCCCCTCCTAGAGAGCAGGGCCTTGATTCTCTGTGGAGACACAATTGTGTGGGCAGCTTTTTTTCCCCGGAGTCTCAGAGAAAACACTTAGGTGGGTGAATGCCAGATGGAACTGCAGTCATAGCTGTGCATACAATAAAGCGCTTTTGGGGCAGGCAGGTGAAAGAAGCTTCCACCAAGATTAAAAGTGCAGTTCAGTGGGTTTTGAAACCAAGGTACCAGCTGTGAACTGGAGGGGGCATCATGTATCCTTTGATGGGAATACAAAAAAGGTGACAATCAAAGCAAAAATGTTGAATTGCACTTTGGGCACCAACCTTTTGTCTTAAAGATATTCCAGCAGTAGACAGACCCAAAACATCCAAATCCTCTTTGAAGGATCCTTCTATTCTTCAGCTGAAAGGTTGCTTTGACATCTTGTTTTCAGCCCCAGTCCCTTTTGTGAGCTGCACAGAGGCATCACTTGGATTAACCTCCCCTTGTGAGATGCCCACTGTGCTGCATTGTCAGAGGGGTGATTTTGAGATAACACACTTGTTCTTGACTCATTTTATGTCCTGAGGAATTTTCCACTGATGAAGCGCAATTTGATGTCTTTGAAAGATCCCAGGCAGGTAAATGAACCACTCACCTATTAGTGCTGTCCTGTTATTGTCACTGCATCTGTCCAAAGCCATAATTCAAGCAGTACAACTGCTTATGGTATGCACAGCCTTCTTATCTTTGTTTCCACCAATACAGTTATCTGGCACCTGTCCCTCTCAACACAATCAAGATTAGAGTCAGAAGGAATGAGGTTGTTGAAAGGTCTGCCTTTCATATTTCCAAAGACATGATAGCAAAGAGAATTTTGAAAGGGTATTCCTGAGCTGATGTACAGTGGGTATTCAATCCCTATAAAAAGCTCTCTGTCACGCACTCAATACACCTTTCCAGGGCTTAGCAGTCAGCATGTGGAGTTATGCCACAAGGGGTTAGTGGAATGTACTTTGTTCCTGTGTATAAATAGCTGGCTTTTAATAAAGAGCATTCAAAAGTATGCAGAAGCAGGCAGGATGTTAAGGCTGAGAAATCCTTTTCCTCTGGAGCTGTGCAAAAAAAAAAAATTATATAAAAATTCACACATATAGAGAGGAAAGAAAGTAAAACACAGTGTATTGGCTTGGTGCCAGCATTACAAAAAGGGGCAAAAAAAAAGGACAAGAAAGTTCACCTTTGTCTCTGGGAGTGAATTTTTGCTTTTATCCCTTCAGTGAAGAAAAATTGCCATTTTCTTGGCGAAAGAATAGAACGTGTGCACAATGGGGCAAGGCTGTGCGACACGGGGGTCAAACGGTAAAAACTGTGCCCTGCAAATCATTTTTGAAAGGTAAATAAGTTGCACCACACTCATCCTGCGATGGAGCTCCCACGCAGAAGAACCTGATGGAGCTCCTGGCCAGAAGCAAGAGCTGTTGGCCATGTCACACTGAGGAGAAACCACAGTCAAGGACAAGGAGGAATCTTGTGTGGTCCAGTTGAGGGGTGTAAGCACAGTGGTCAGTCCTTCTGCAACATCTGTCTTGACCATCTCAATTATAAGGACCTCAGATGATGGACTGTTCCTCTGTCTGGGCATGTTTCTGGTAGTGATCTCTGACTCCTATAGGGTATAAAAATATGAATAAGTAATGAAGAGTGATAAGGAACAAGGGAGATGGGCAGCAGTAAAAAGACCTGAGATAGACTGATAATGCAAATATTCCTACTGAGTGGTAAAGGTTTCAGAAGGAAAGAGGAGAGGATGAAAAAGGAGAAAGAATCAAGCACAGCTAAGAGAAGGAAAGGTTCCTGGTAAATGGCTCCCAGCCAAGGAGATGTTCAGGCAAAGAAAGGAAGAGAGCAATGTCCCATCATGGGGGGCAGCAGTGCAGGGTGTTTCAACATGCACTTTATATTGGGGATCTAAAGAAATCCACAGAGGAAGTATCATCCTCTTCATTTGCTGAAAAAATGCAACGTTTGTCCTCGGAAGGCTACAGCACTGGCAGGGCACAGGGGAAATAACTTTTCTACTTGCACCACATCTGCCAGGCTTACAGTCACTGCAGCAGGGTGTCCCTTGTCTCCTGGAGCAGGGTTCCTTTGCCCCTGTGCTGCCTGGTGATCACCAGGCTCGTGGGAGAGCAGCAGAATCAGGGCAGAGGGCCCCTATGAAATAGAGCATCTACAGACTGTTCTTGCCTTTCTGCTGATTTGGTAAAGGGTCTGGGACAACACTGGATCCAGCCTTTTTTGAAGGCATGAATATGCCTGAGCTACTCTATGACTTCATATTAATCTACCTGACTGTTGTAGGCTGAGCTCCATGCGGGGTTGAGGGCGCAGATGATGCGCGGCATGAGAAATGCTGGGGATTTTAGCATTTACAGTGTGATTTTAGAATGGGAACTGGCAGAAAAGAGTGGGATGGTCTTGTGGTGCTGAGGGTGGATGAACCAAGACTGACCAAATGGTGTTTTGAACAAGGAATCTTCTGTCAGGGGTTGAAGTACCTGATTACAGGAACTAACTGAGAGATTATGTCCAAAAGATGGAAACTTAGAAACTGTCTACCGAAGTTTAAAGTCTCTATTTTGAAGGAGTCTCCTAGCCTCCTGAGACTTATTCCTGAATATAAAAATGCGGAAGACTCTTAGAACTGGTGCCATACCTCCAAATGAGGACGACTAAATACAAAGCAGAAGCAGAGCTACAGAGCTGAACCGAGCGTTCACGTTTCCTGTAGTTTTTACAGGTTGTTTTAAGGGAGACTGCAGTGAAAGAGGAACTTGGTAACAATTTCTCAGAAGCCATGCAACTCTTGAGCAGCTTCTGGGGAAAAGAAACAAGCAAAACACCCCCTGCATCTCAGGGCACCATGCAGTGATTTTCCAGTCCTTTCCAATTGCTTCACAATGCGTGGGCTGAGCAGTGATTGGGAGCTCTTACATTTTAATGCCAAGTTTCAGAAAGATCTTTCTCGATGTCTACTCCACCTTTGTTTCCTCTTTTCTTTGTGGTTTGGGTCCACCCAGACTCAGAAGTCAAAGAAAAGTGGATGGGCTGATTCACTAGACTTTGCACTTGAACAGCTTCAGACATTTTTCATTCATTCCAATCCTCCTTGGAGGCATTCATAACATTTTTGCCTTTTTTTTTTCCCCACAGCCTTACATGTATATACATTGCACTATCAGATAGGGTAATAATAAGCATTTAAGAAGGAGTGTGCTTGTTCACGTCTTCTAAGTGATGTCAGACAAAAATGTAGCCCTCAGCTCTCTGTAGTTCTGCAGCCACTCAGAGGCTGCTCACGGCAGCATCTCTCCTGCTCCCTGAGCTCTATCCATTTCTTAATTTCATGTTGTTCCTACCACCATTGTTTACCCCTGAGATCAGGATGCATGTCCCACTTTCCTACTGCCTTTATTCCCACTCAGCCCATCTCATCTAGCATTTTTTTTTCTGAACCCAATCTGTTATCAGCTATGTTCTTGAGCATGTGGTCATCCCAGGAAATGTCGTCTACTATTCCATACACCTAGGGAAAGTTGTCCCCAGAGAATAGACCCATGGTCCTTGCTGTTTTCTTGCCTGCTGGGAGATAAAAATTCCGTGTTGAGTCCTCCCAGGAGAGACAGTACCTTTCAGAAATATTGTCCCCTTTTTTTCATTTTCCCAACAGTGGAAACGCTTTACATACTTTGCAGATGTGTAAGGCTGTTACGTAAAGCATCACAAGAAGGCAAGGGCCCTTGCAAATAATAAAACTGCAGGCTAGTTGAAACCAGCCCCCTTATTTCATTTTTCTTAACGAAATGTAAATCTACACCCACACAAACTATGCATGCTCGGAGCAAAACAGTGTTCCACATTCTGCGGCCGGGAGGGAGCCTGGTGGAGGGGCAGCTGCCTCACCACTCTCCTTCTCCACCGAGCTCTTGCTTCCTTTCCAGACCAGGTTGGATCAGCCTGGGCATCGGCACGGGTGCTGCCAGAGGCACTGAGGCAAGGAAGTGGCTTGCCTGTCCGTAACTCATCAGACAGCCTTCCTTGAGGATCTTCCCTCCCCTGTGGGCTCTGCAGATGTGGACTGGAAAGCGCTCAGTCTGTTTTCCTCCAAGAAGTCTTTCATGTGCCCGGGCAAACTTCCCAGACAAACATGGGCACAAGCACGAGAACAGGAGAGTGGTGTCTGACCAGCCAATGTTCATCCTGGACCTTCTCCATCTGAGCAGCCTGGGTCTTGTGCCCTCTTCCCTCCTACTTGGGACCAGAGCTGTCCCACTTTCACATCAGCTTGCTTCTCCACCATGAATAGGTCTGGTTTAGACATGGAATAAAGATAATAACCCTACCTTCCACCACTCCCTCCAAAAAAAGTAAAGGCATGGAAATCTTGGAGCAACACCTTAGTGGGCATCTCAAAATTACTGCCACAAAATCACTGCCAAAGAAGTGACAGGACAACCTGCAGGATGAGACATTTCTCAATATGATATCCAGGAAACTGTTTAACGTGACTAGCTTCAATCAAATTAATTGTCTATTATTCAATTAAAAACAAGGAAGTAAAGACACAAAACCTTATTTAATTTCTTTCTGTCATCAGCCAATGTAATCTTCAGTTTAATGAACCTGATGGGTTGTCTTCACATGAATAAAGAATTTTTCCTCAGGCCACATACTCCAGTCATCACTGGGGGCTGGGAAATCTCAGTTCCATTAACAAAGGAGAAGTCCAAAGGTGCTGCTCTGCAGATGGGATAGGAAAATTCCCCATTGCTATTAAAGTGCCTTAACTGGAAAAGGTGCATTTGGGCTTGCAGAGGGATAACATACTCCATTTTCTAAGAAAAATTACTTCCTTTTCTCACATATTTTGTGACAATTCATTTCCTCTCCTCTTCCCAGAGGTTTTATATGCAGTTGTTTCATAATTTGCTGTCAGGTCCCAGGAACTGCAGTCTGGACACAGACAGAAGCTCAGGAAGAAATCCTTCCACTGGGCATGGATGCATTGGCTCCAAGCTGGTATCTGGGAAAACTGCACAGGAACAGTGCACCTCACCCTCTGCAGGGAACCTGGAAGAGGAACACAGGCTGCATCCCAGCTGCTTCTCTGCCTCTGCCACCACTGGACAGCAACTCAGGGCCAGGTTTAGTTTCCCTGAAATTATATTCCTTGAGGCAGTATTAGAAGGCCTCACCTCCATGGTTTTGCCCTATGTAATTCCCGGACAGGTCCCTTTCTCTAACAGAATTAAAGAATAAAAATTGAACTGCATCTCTATGTTTCCTGCACCTACACACAATATTTCTGGTCCAGTTGGAGAAGAAGAAGTTCAACAAATGGTCAGTTAAATTAGACTTGGAAAGGGACAGCCAGTGGGAACAGGGAAGATAAGGAAAGGCTGTACTGGACATGGTACATCAGGGTATCCCAGCTAATCCAGGTGCTGATGGAGCCGGTGATGGCTGTTGCAGTCTCTGTGCCCTATAGCAGGGCAGAAATAGGTGGCCAGGAGTCACCAGTTCCAAGAGTCTCCCCTCCATTTCGGCCTCAGTTCTGAGCCTAATGTCCACTGCTGCCTGTTCAGTGAGTGTGCACAAACGCATTTCATCACACACTCGGTGTTCCTGCCATTTCCCAGTGCTTGTAACCCACCCCAGCCATGTGGGCCGCTCTGCAGCAGGCACTCCAGCGTGTGGAGGCTCTGGGGCCAAAAACGTGATCCTAAATCCTTCACGGTGCTGAAGTGAAGCTGCAGCACTGGCAGATCCCCTGGTGTGACAGGCCCAGGCTCCAAGGGCACCCATGCTCTCCTCTACCTGCGTTAGCCTTATATAATGTTTCAGCTGCAGCTAGTGTGACACTGGCACCTTTGTGTGACTGAGGCTTTTGTGCATCAGCCAAAGTGCAATGCTAAACCCATCAGGGTAATGAGTGCCTGCTAACATACCACTTATTCCAAAAGGGGGGTTGTATGCTATTGCCTAAGCCTTTGGAATTGTTTGTTGGTGGCTGGGCTAAGTCAGAGGCCAGGTGGGCTCCTCCTGGGGCAGGTGTGCTGGTCTGATGGCCATGCAGTACTGGGTCACACTGGGCTCTCCATGGAGAAGCCCCACTTGCCAGCCAGGAGCTTTATGGTGGATGGTGGGAGCCATCACTGCATTACTTGTGCCTCCTACACCTTCACAATCCCCTGCTCCAACCCAGCACAGTGCAAGCATTGAGATCCAGCATTCCTGGTGGATATTGCAAAAAGGGAATGCAGGAGCTGTGGTGATTCAGGGATTCCCTTTTCCCAGGCAGGGTGCTCTGGTGGAATTTCAAAACTCCTTTCCCTTGACAGAAATCTCCTCTGCCACTGTGGCTCCCGAAGGCTGGTCCAAGAGCCTGGGAAATGCTTCCACTTGGACCTTCAGGATGAGCCTGGCCTGACACAGATCTGTAGGAGGGACCAGGCTTTTCTTAGCCCTTGCCAAAAATAAAACAGAAATGAGGCAGAACAAAAAAATTGGAGGTGTGGAGGGGTTACTTGTCAGTCCAGGCTCCAAGTCCAAGGAGAGAGATCAGAGGATTCCCTGTGAAGCACTCAGAAACTGCGGGAGCAGATGATAAAGGTTCCTTTAGGTCAGCATCTGGCATTGCAGGGCTGCCCGGCCAGCGCTCTGGAGTCTGGAGCACTGCGCAAATAAAGTGACATGACATCCTGTTAGGAAGGTCGCTAATTGACCATGGAGCAATCAGGATGAAGTGCTGTGAGTGGATTTTGGTGTGGAAATGCCATCAGTGAAGGTGGAGGTTGCTGCAGGGATAGGCATCTCCCCGTGCCCAGGGGGCAGCTTTTGCTGCTGGGGTGGACGAGTCCTGACTTCACCTTGACATTCCTGAGTGTTTGTTTTGCAGCTGAAGGGAGGCTCAGGCATGGCCTGGGGTCACTGCAGGAGGTGAAGGGACACTTCTGAGTGCAGAACAGCCCTAGTTAAGAGACTCCTACCACACAGGGACAGACTCCTGTCCCTGCAACCTGTTCTTATGGATGCAGGTGGCAGTGGCTGGACTCCTTTGCACGTCTGCTGCTGTGCACAGCAGGTCTTTTCTAAAGCAGTAGGGTCCTGATTCAGAAACCAGGCTGTGTTTCATGGAAATAAGTGTTTAGTCATAAGCTCAGGTCTCTTGGTCTATTCTGGCAGCTGCTCCAATGTAACTGGCCTGCTCCTCTGTGTGACAGTCAACAGAAACTCTGGTTTTAAGTCACACATCTGAGAAACCATTTCCTCAGCTTTTAGCAGAAAGGGAAGGCTGGTTAAAGCTATCCACTAAGAACAGTAGCTCCAAAGGCTTTTCATCCTGGGCAACTCCAGTAATTGCTGCTCCCACATCAGCCCCTGGCCAAGCTTGATCCCAAACTGAGGCACCCTGAGCAGCAGAGCAGAACAAGGTTTGCACTTCATTCCTGCTTTTTGCCAGTTTGGTGTGACAGTGACTGCCTCCTCTAGCAATCACCTGACTATGGTAATTTTGTTCTAAAGCATGTGACTCCAGTTATCTCCTCTGAATTAAGACATGCATTGCAAAATTTAACATTTTTTCTGTACGACCTAGAAAAGCATATTTTTGACAGAGTATGACTTGACACCTTTCTGGAAAGCATGACTACTTGTCTCTTAGTTTGCCCAATGGGAAATGTAAATTACCAGTAAGCCAGCATGACATATCAAATTCAGCTCCCTGAGTAGAGCATATTAAAATGCCATTTTTACATCTCAAATTATATTTCATTATGCAGTTACAATTTTGACAGTAGCAGTGTGCAGAATGCATTTCATATGCTAACTAAAACAGACTTTTTTTGCTAATTTGCTGAAAAAATATTATGGTATATCTAGGGCATAATGTTTCTGGAGTGAAAAGAACAGCAGCATCAGGGATATAGTCTGTTATCTTTGTTTTGGGTGCTGATTGTAGTTGTACACTCTGCTCAACATGAAGTGACAGACATTTCACCCACTATTGCTAAAGAACCATCCCTCATTATATTTTTTGTCTAATTTTAGTAATTTACATGCAGTTGGATTAGATGATCTCTGTAGGCCCCTTCAACTAAACTCTTCTATTCTACAAAAACAATTTGCTGATTCAGTGGGCCATTGTCATAGAAGATGACATGTTTTTCCAGACAGCTTTTAAAATCCTTATTTCTTTCAAGAAAGAGAGGAAAAACCAGGGTTATAAACTTTATCTAAAATCTGTAGAGGTGGATGTGGGGTTTAGCCCAGGGCAGAGCGGAGACCATTTCTCTTAACACCCCTTGGCAAATAGGAGAGACTTCGCTAACTTTATTTTCTTGAGATGCTCTCACATTGTTTACTACCTTAGGGAGGGAGGGAGTGGTATAAAGTGTCATCACACCTCTTGGTATGGGCAGCAACAGGACAAGCTGTGACAGCAGGGAAGTGTCATCTATTTGCCACCTACTTCAGGACATTGCTTTTTGTGTACCAATCAGCTCAGCTGGAATTGGGGATAACCTGCATCCAGATCCAGCAACTGCTGCTTCCTGCCATCCTCAGGAGCTGAATTAGGAGCCAGGTTGTGCTTCAGGTGCCTCACAGACTTCTGCTTTTAATACTGCTGCTTAGACCCTGCTGTTATACCCTAAATGGGTTCCCTGTATCCTCTGTCCCTAGGCATTCCTCCATAGTTTGGCCTGGAGACATCCCAGCAGGAGCTCCTCTGCCTGGCTTAGGTGCTCATCGAGCACTTCATTCCTCCTGCTATTACCTCTGCCAGCTTCCCCCCTGCTCCTGGCTTTTAGACAGCCTTCAGACACTGATCAGAACAGCAGAACAGATCAAAGATCTGTTTTGAAAGTGGTGTTTCATTAATACATGACCGACAGGGATGGTGCGTGGTGTGCAGGGGCACCAGGCACATGACGAGAAGCTCTGAGGACTCTGTGCCCAGAGGCTCCCTCCTCCCGGGCACCAGCGCAGCACCTCTTGGCAGCCCTGTGTTCATTTTGGCTCGTGTCCGGCCAACAAAGCACGATAAGAGATAATTAGTGATTAAATTGCAACCTTTTATCTCGGTAAATGACAGTTACTTCCTCGTAGGCTGCCTAGGTTGACAGCAAGTGCTCAGGACAAGCCGAACAAATCTGTTTGCTTTGATCCTGAATAAAAAGCTGGGAGAAGCTTCCTAGTCCTAAGGCAAGGCAGGGTGGAAGGCTCCGTCGGCTTTGGCTCTGCAGCCTCCAGTGAGAAGTTTTGCTGGAAATGGATGCATCCATCCGACCACCTCCTTGTCCGGGGCCGCACAGCAGCAGAGGGCAGTAGCTCAACACGATGCCTCCTCCACTGCAGACTGCTCCCCTTCGGCTCACGGCATCTTTTCCTACAGATTTTTGCAGCTTCCAGGTAGCTGCGCATGCTATTAACATCAATCATGCCTGTTTAAATAAAGCTGGGAGTCCTCTGCAGGGAAGGAGGAGGGCTTGCCTGTTCCCCCAGCCTCTTGCAAGGCACCCACGGGCAGCACCGAGTGCCTGCAGCTGACTCACTGACTGCCTCGGTGCCTCCCCATCAGCCCGGGAGGTGGAGGTGGCACAGGGGAATTAAGGCACTGTGTGGGATGTGTAGGTGGAGCAAGCACCCTGGGAACTGAGACTGAAGAATCGGGCAGGCTGTTGCTGCTCGTTAGGCTCTCCTCTGCAATGGATTTGGGTCCCACAGAAGAGGCCAGCAGTCTCCCTGGATGGTGCAAGTAAGGCTTTCAGCAATACCTGTGTGGTGCCTGTGAGCGCTTGGTCAGTGCAGACTGATGCACAGTCCTGGATGTCAGTCTTTGGAAATAAAAACAATTTCTATCCTATCCAAGGGTGGTTTCTGATCTAGTACAGAGCACCCGGACCTGGCTTCAGCAGCATAAAAATCCTTCCTATTTGCAGTTTTCTCCCTTGTGGGTACGACAGAGTGACCCTGAAGCCAAAGGCACACAGGACACAGACTCCTCCAGAAAAACAGGCAGAGGCACAAAAATATGATTCCCTCTAACAGCCTCAAAAGCCTCTTCAGAAGCTTCAGAAACCCCAGCAAAGAGAAGGGAAATAAATCACGGAAACCTGTGATGAACCCCACCCTGAAAATACCAGCACACACTGCTGGGGCAGAGAGCAATAAACGCAGCGCACAAGCAGCAACATGGCAGGAGGGTGCTCAGAGCCACATTTTACACAATCCAGCGCAGGTATGCGAGTTATTGCCTGGTGCCCTCCTGCCTCGCCGGGACGCGGCCCGAGAGCTGCACAAACACGCTCGGGGAGCTGGAGGTTATATCTTTACCTGCTTTGGCAAGCTCAGCTCAGCCATTAGCCGAGTGAAAGCTGTGCCTCACCGCAGGTCCCGGCAGCCGCAGCTGGCCCGGCAGCGCTGCTCCGCCTGTGCCGGCGCGTTTCCCAACGCGGGCTGGTTTCCCAAGGCAGCTCCGGGAGCCGGAGCTCACCCCTACCCTCCTTGGCTCCGGCGAGGCCACGCTGCAGGAGGGAGCTGGCTGCTGCCTTGTACAGCAGAGAGTCACGAAGGGGCACGGGAGTCTCCAGCACAGAGCAAATCTGCAGGAGCAGAATGTTTCCCTGGGCTCTGCAGTGACTGGATGCTCTCCAGACCCAAGCGGACCCCAAGAAGGGCTGGCACTTGCTGACCCCACTATTTCGTGGAATCATAGAGTCATTAAGCCTGGAAAAGACCTCTGAGATCATTGAGTCCAACCATTAACCCAGCACTGCCAAGCCCACCACTAAACCATGTCTCTAAGCACCGCATCTAGATATTTTTTGAACACTTCCAAGGATGGTTGTTTTCTGCAGGGCTGGAGAAATCACAGGCTGTGCTTGCTGCAGCCTGCCAGGAGCCTGGCTTTTCTGTGTCTGCAAATGTTTTTACTGTGTGCCCTGAGACTGGTCTGTACGCTGGACCTGTAACCTTGCACCAGGCCTTGCTCCTTCCTGCCCACTGCCATCTGGGGAGCAAACACAACAGGAAGGAGAAGACCATCTCACTGCCACAGGGGAACACCCAGCATCAGCCCCATCCCAGACCTCCTTGCTCTGCAATCCCCTCTTCAGGCAGGTCCATACACTTTGCATCCAGATTTTTTGGCTGCGGTCGCTCTATGCACCACGTGCAGAAACCTAAAGGGAGTCACCGGGGTAGGGTTCATACAGGACCCTCAGAGTGTTCAGGCTGGATCAGATTTGTAAGGCTATCAGCACATTATAAATCAGTACATTCCCCATCTACTTTCTTCACTTCTGTGGAAAAAGAAGGTCCACGCAGCACCTTGAGGTTCCGGACACAGTTTAAGTATCATCAGGATTTGTTAAAGGACTTTTTTTGCAATGTCTGAACCACCAGAAGTAAATGTCAGCCTCATTGTCTCAAGGAGTTTTTTGTCCACTTCTTAGGCCCTGGCATGAACAATACTCAGCTCTGGACACCCAGCCCTGAACTCTCTGAAATCCATAAAAAGGCTTAGGATGACCCCAGGCAACATTTTCCTCCTCTACAGGAGGATGTCACAGCTCTATCCTGTGCAGAGAACCACCAAGGTGAAGCAAGGTGACTAAGATCATGCAGCAGCTCAGTGGCAGAGGCTCCAGTTCCTTTGTACTACACTGAAAAATGTCCCCAGACAGGGGGATTGATGCCCCAGGAGAATTTCAGAGCCTCACACGGTTGAAGGAGAGACAGAAGTCTTTTGGAGACAAGAATGAAGAATCAAAGCATGATGCGAGAGTGAGGCAGGAAGAGGCCACTTGCTGGATGGTCCAGAAACTCTTAGAGCTGAGGTCTGGCTCTTGCTCTCTGGTCTGAGGCTTGGAGACTTGAATCTCCATAAGATGGTCTTATGGTGATGACTTCAAGGACAGTCTTGGAAGAGAAAACCAGCAGTCCCAGTTACCATCAGTGCTTATCGGAGCTGGAGAAGGCACTGATCATGAAGATTTAAAGAGGAGGATTTGCAATTAACTGGCTGTTAATAATCTTCAGGCACTACCTGTTGCTTGCTCTGTAGATGGCAGCACAAGGAAACCAACTGACTTCATGAACTGTGCAAGGCAAGTACAGAGGTCTGTCATTAACAGGGTCAGTGGAGGGAGTTATTTCACCTGAGACTTGAACCACTTTCAATTTTTAACAGCAATGGGTTAAGAAAACAAGAAAGAAGCCATGTCTGCAAACAAGTAGTAAAAGTAACTTTTAAAGAAAGAAAGGTCTTATGTCATGTGGAGATAGCCTTCAGCTCAAAAAACCCTCTGATGGTTACTACGTAACTGGAGCTCAAGGGAAGAAAGCCACCTGATTAGGCTTATTAAGAGTCTGTGTTCTTTTGGGCACAAATCTGACCCTTATTCTGTGTTTAAATAGCAAATAGGGACTCATTGTCTCAATCCCCAAATGTTTTTGCAAAAGGGGCTGGTATGGCAAAATTTATGAAAACACAACATGTTCTAAAGTGCTTGGAATTTCCATTTGAAAAATGTGGGTAGCTAATAGTTCTCAATCACCTCCTCTGTGTATCTGCCCTGAAATAATTTTGTTGCATTTTGATAAAGCTTGGCTTTGCAATTTAAAGCCATAAATACGCCCTCCTGTAGAAAGACAGGGCTTTTGTTTTTCCTTCCACAGGGCACATTGGAAGGGGAGCCTGGAGGGACCTTCATCTCATGAACTCCCAGGGCTGCTATTTCTGAGCACCGATTTCCTACTTGGGATGTAGATCTTGACCTCCGTGCCCCCGGCCGACTGGTTTGCATAAACAAAGAGCATCGCAAAGAAGTCAAAGCCGGATGTACCTACAGCAAATAAATCTCTTCCTCTCTGACAAACAGAGGATGAATTGACCTCTTGCACGTCATGTCTGGTTGTCTGACCAAAACTGTCAGTCACAACTTTCTCTCTGGAAGCCTTGGATGAGACAAGGGATAAAAGGGACATAAAAGTGACATCAGTGAGGCTAAAACAATGAGCGACAGGATTTCCTCTACCATCTCCATTGCTTGATTCCTACAAGTTTTCCAATCATGGCCAGTCAAATCCCAGACAGTGTCTGTGTGCATTTGACTCACACAGGGAGAACTAATAAACCACTGCCTGTCACTCCTGTCCCAGCCCCATTTTTGCATTCATTTTCTGGAAACGGTCCAGCGAACAAGTTCGCCAGCCTGAACATTTGGGCTGGAGCGAATTTTAAAGCAAACATCTGGGATCTCTGCAAACAGGAAATCTACCGCACTTCTGGGCTGGAACATTTGTAGCTGAGAAGTGGGTGCTTTCTGCTCTCCGGACAAGAGATCCCTGGGAGACGCCCTGCAATCCACACATCCAATCAAGCCCTCGCAGTTCTCCTCAGATTTCAGGTGCTGAATCCTAGAAGAACAACGCTGAGAGTCATACCACGAATTACAGCAGGAATTATTATATCATGAGTCATGGGAAACTAATTTGTGAGTGCTGGACATTGCTCCTGGGTAATTTGGCCATGCCCAGACCAGGGGGGACGTGAACTCCAAGGCAGAGCTCATCTCCTCTCCAGCCTCGTGCAGGGAGCCCTTCCTTGGTGAACAGGAGAGATAGGACAAGGAATCACACATGGTCACCATGCCCTGGCACAGATTTGGGGCTCGGGAGAAGAACATTTATCAGTCCCATGCTGGCCTTCTGAGCTGTCATGTGGCTTCATCCATTACCTGGATGATTTAGGGCGAGTTATTTGCTCAGTTTCACTAACAATGTGACAAGCAGCAAAATGTCACAGACAATTCCATCCCAGTGAGATTTTTCTGCAGTCACACAGAGCCTTGTTTTCTGGCATACACCATCTGGCCCTATTGGACCTGCCTGTGTGTTTATGCCAGTGAAGGCTCTGACCCAGTAATCTCTGTAAGATGTGTGTGTGTGTATATATATATATATATATGTACAGACACACACATGTACATATATATATAATCTTCAGTTTGCAGGGTCAATACACAGGGCAGCCTGTAATGATAAACAGCCTCATGTGGGTCATGAAACTGTAGAGTGAGATCTTGGAGTACAAGTGCTGCCCCTTGGATACTAACTGAGGCTTTGAAACCTTTTCACAGCCTTCCAGCTGTGTGAGAAATGTGAAAATACAGGGTACCCTCCTTCCCATGGACCGAGGGCTAACCAAGCCCTGCTAAAGCCTCCTTCCAGACCTCCTGGGAATGGGGAAGCTGAGGCAGCAGCTGCTGCAGAGGAGACTGTGGACATGAGGTCTGTCCAGGACCCTTCCCCATCCCGTTCATACCGAGCTGGTCCAAAAGAAACAGCAGCATTGGGACAGTGGGGCCGGGCTCCTGGATGGATGCTGAGCTCAATTGTCATCTGGGCTGACCTACAGCACTGGTGTAAATCCAGACTAATTTGGCCACCGTCATTTTCTTGCGGGAATGATGCCTGGAATGCACATCTGTATAATTTTTGTCCTTTTTAAAGGCAGATTCCAAACTTGTGAAGAAACAGTGTATTGGGCAGGAAGACTCTGCACCATCGACCAAAGCACAGCGAGGATCAGCATTCCTGCTGGGACAGGCTGAGTTGTCTCCATTTTCCAGTCCATTCTGGAAACAGGGGCTGTTTTCTCAGACTCCGGAGGGTAAACTAGGAGCTCCATCCAGAGCTCTGAAGTTCACATCCGAAAAACTCTGCACCTACCTCTAGAAAGGATGTGCCTCTTTGGGAAAAGAAAATAAAGTTTGATTCAGATTAGAAGGCAATGGGGCAAGTTATTTCCTGGTGGTCCCAGTTGCTTTATATCTAAGAGGAATGTAGCCCATACATTTATTTCCACCCTTCCCATTGTCCTAATGCTTCAAGGGCTTTCCTTTGGAAACACTTTCGGTGTAAAGCAAACCAAAGCTGTAATCCCTGCAGTGCCCATCGTGTTTCTGCAGCAATTTTGGAAAGGAGAAGGGTGGAGGTTGCAGTTGAGCTCGTCACAGACCATTCCTTCATTTTGGATCTGGATACATGAAGCTGAGCCCTGCATGAGGGCTGATGGGGAGCAGACCTAGCTGTTGGGTGCAGGTGACCTAGAGGCTGTACTCAGTTCCCTGGAAGGGACCCAAGTACATCCTTTGGACTTTGTGTGCTTCCCCACATGCAGCCTAGTCCCAGTCCTGCCCTTCAGCCCCTCACTGAAATGGAGGAGGGGAAGAAGAGAAGAAAGGGAAAAATATAAATGAATGATGAAGGCTCCACCCTAATTCCGGGTCAGGTGCATCAGCAGCCTTCCATTTTTGTGGATCTCGCATTTAAGAATTCATCCTGCTGTCATGAAGGTTTCCAGTGCAACACAGCAACCCACAGACTGGAGGACACAAAGTCTGCCTGTACCTCCATTCAGCTGGTCAGTGCTCCACGAAGATTTTTCTGGCAGCTGTGAGCACTGGGAAAAGGTTAGAAAGGCTTCACATGGTAGGGAAGTGTCTCACTCATTTGTTTGTTGGTTTGGATGTTGTTTTAAGAGCAGTAGAGCCTCTTGTTCTGCTGCCCCAGCGGCCAACTCCCAGTCCTGGCCTCAGGTTTACACTGCCAGGAAAGCTTGGAGTGTAAACCCTCAGGCATCCCCTATTTATCTACACAACATGGCTGTGGGAAGGGAAGTACTGCTAGCCCTGAAAAAAAAATAAATTAACATGGAGTGACTGACAGGCAGATGAAGGCTCGGAACCCCAAAGGGACGCAGATAAAAATCAAAGGAAAGTGAGGAATAGGGCTGCATGGTTTTCCCAGGGGTGGCACAGGTAGGACACAGTTTCTGACAGCCTGCTGGTTCGTGGTAGATTTGCCAGTCCCCATTCTTTCCATGCCCTGAAGCTCTTGGAGAAGAACCCTGAGAAGAGCAGGGGGCTGGCAGGCAGGAGAGGCCAGGCCTTCTCCTGTGTATCTTAGGATGCAGCTCAGCCAGTATCACATCACGCTGGGCTAGAAATCACATTTGCTTGAGTTCCCAAGATAAAGCAGCATATAATATCTCAGTAATTTTCCATCCATCCATTCAGTCTCATACACTCAGCATTTACTATCATCAACTTTATTGTCTCTTCCAATGCAAACAGCCCTGCAGCACAGGCTTTATCTTCTCCTCCTTATCTCCAGGCTTCCAGGCTGGGGGAGCCCTCTGGAAAAAGTGAGATTTTTTTCAAAGAGAAACATGATTGCAGGCAGTTGACTTCAGATAGGCCCTACTACTTCTCACTTTTGTAGTGGAGAGGCAACCCCATTAGGAGCCTGTACATTTAAGTGGAACATTTCAACAGCTGGGAAAAACCCCATCCTGCTAGTGAAGGTGAGGGAGATTCACATGGCTCCAGCCAGCAGAAACCAGGGAAGCTGTGTGGCCTGACAAAATGGGGGCATTGCCTGGTATTTATTCGGAGCAGGGCTTTCTGTCAGGAGTTTTCCCCAGTCAGAGGCTCCCTTCCTCATGGTGCTGCACTCACCAGCAGCCGGGACACGGGAGGGCACCTCAAGTTTTTTCCTGATAAAAGACTCCAGGGCACATGAAGCCAGGAAATATATCTGGAAGATGCAGGGAAACAGAGCAGATGCTCCTCCAGACCATTGCTGGTGGCCATGAGGGCTCAGGGAAGGATGGCAGGCAATGCCATGCAGTCCATGCTCAGAGCAAGACTCATGGGGTGTGAGGATTGGGGAGCAGAGTTTGTACTGCTCTGCATGCTGGAAATTGTATCCACTTGGTTCAGTTTCTTTAAAAAGTCATTCAAAAGTATTTGGTGAAGCTGAAAGAAGCCTTGACTTGAAAGAGGAAGTGTGGATTGAAATCCTAAATGCTTTCAATACTCTAAGTCCACATGTGAAGCATGATTTAAACCGAGATATGTGTTGCCTAACCCAAATGATTGCAGTGACAGTTACATTAACCTCTCTGGCACCACAGAGATCACATCCCTCTAATACCAGCTCTAAACAACAAAATTTCAATGCCAATTGAAAAGCTAACATACAACTGGCATTATCTATGTTTTCTCTCCAGGCCGTGCCAAGATAGTCTTTTCTTATGAAGACTTGATCCAACTCAATTTAGCAAAAAAAAAAAAGGTAAAAAAATGAATTCTCTGAGTCTGAATCCCAGCACTTGGCAAGCTGCATCCTGGTGAGTACTTCTTGAAGCAGGACACATCTTGTTCTTTGGAAAAGCTTAAAACCCAACACCTCAGGGTGCATTATTGCAGGAACTTTTTATCACGAGGGAGCAGTTTCCTGAAATCACACAGTGAAAAGGGTGTGGGAAGGTATGGAGTCTTCCTGCCCTGGTGAAAACACCTTCTGCAGAAGCAAGATTACTCACAGGCAGGTTAGACTTACGCTGGAGCTCTCTTGCTCTGTGGTCACATAGCATCACGAGCCACAGCTGAAATCTGGCCTGTCTCGAGGTCAGTGGAAGTGAGCCACCTGGGATTCTGTTGCAAGGTGCACTTTGACCAGCTACTGTATTTGGAAAGGCCAAGATTGAGCAGAGCTTGAAGACCGAGTTCATCCTCAAGGTCTAGAGTGCAGTAGGACTTCAAGGACCGGATGCCATGAAAACAGAAATGCCATAATACAGTGCTGAGGGGTGCTATATAAATATGTCATTTCCAGTGAGTCACTCTTCCCACAGATTCTTGTCTGTGCCGTGTTGCTATTAGTGTTAGAAGCAATTTGTGGGTGAGACGGTGTTTCACCAAGGACAATATCTGTGATTCAACACTTTCTCCCATCCTGCTTGTTTCAGAGCACGTAAAAGAGGTACTTGGGTAGGAGACAGGTTTCGTAGTTCCTCCACATGCTGGAGGCTGTGGTTGCTGAATTCTCACTTCCCTGACCCAAACCTTTTTGCTTTATCAGTACTGTGGCTCTGCCTGGGATCTCCAGCTGAAGCTCAGGTGGTGGCTGCTGTACACAAACGTGCCCCAGGTGACACCCTGGCGAGAACAGGCACCAGGCTAATGCAGATTTGCAAACTCTTCTTCTCTCTCTATCACACCCCCCCACACATCACCTTTTTTTAGAGTAAACATCCCCATTGCTTGTTCCCCATACTCCAAAAGGGCCCTACCGAAATTGCCTGACTTTGTGGCTCCGGATGAAACTGGTGCTCTGAGCAAGTACAGACAGACAGAGCGATTGCCATAGCAACAGAAGTTATGTGTGAAATCCCTGGGAACCGGTCCTCCTCCCCCTCCTCCCCCACCCATTCAGGTCCCTTTTCAGATTTCTTTCCTCTTTTTTTTCCCAAGGTGCCAGTGCCAATTCATTCCTTGTGCTGAACACCTATGGAGATGCTTTGAAAGCAGCCCGCCGGGTTACGATAGCACGCCACCAATTACCGCAGTGGCAGGACAACTTTGTGGAGCATCATATTGGAAAAATGCACCCTGCTGGGTCTTGAGAAAGTCTTAATAAGGAGAATTGAAAGAGGGCAGACAGTGGGAGGGTTGCTGCCTGCATTTAGGACCTCAGGGGCATATGCCAAATTCGTTCCTGATCAGATCTGCACTGAACTATTTACTTCTTGAGACGCTAAGTCAACAGATGCACATCAAAACAAATTAAAACCATTTAACATCAAGCTGCTAATGGCTAGAACCACGCAAAATAATGCAGGTTATTAACCCCATAATAAGGAGCTCATTAAAATAGGAATTGCCAATTAGGTTACTTAGGAGTTCCATTAGGAGAAAGACAAGCAACAGAAAAACCACTGAATATTTGCCAGTTGCTGGGTGCAACACACTGTGAAGACTGATGGCCAGGGAGATGTGCCCAACTGGTGTAGACTGGAAGCATTGCCCAGGGCTGCAACAAAACCAAACTGTCTTAAACCGCAACAGGACAAAGTTCAAATGTCTCATGAACTCGACTCAGACCTTGATGAGGTGCATTTTGTGCAGGGAGTGCTGCAAGTTTCATTGGTGGTGAGGGTTAAGGATGCCAGTGCTACCACTCACATTTGTGTTTGTATTGACATTTAGCTTCCCGTGGCAAGCAGCGCTTCCTTCAGGTCAAAAGGGGCATTTTTAAACACCCTTTGGACATGACGATCAGACCAAAACTTACCAAAGGCTTTTTATGTTGTAATTTCTGACAAGACAGACATTAAATAGGGCAGCTACAGGGAGTGCGCCCTTGCATGTAGACATCCCCAAACTGCTTTGGAGAAGAGTTTTACTACTCTAGTCTATGCCCTGCATTTTACTATTTCTCACAGCTCTGGGGTTTTAACTTACTCTCCCTAGGTACTGGCATTTTTATGTCATCTGGAGGAAGCTGGCAGCCTCTCAGATCTTGCTTTGCTTTATATATATAAAAATGTATTTTCCCCGACATACTGAAAATGGCATGCACAGAAGAGACCTTTAAGCTTTATTTTGTTGCTGTATAAAAGTAGCACAATAACGTCCTCATGTTGAAGTCCCCATTTCCCAAATGACATCCGTCTTGCTTTCTCGCTCACACTTGAGCAGATTTCAGCTATCACAGAATCACAGACTATGCCGAGTTGGAAAAGACCCACAAGGATCACCGAGTCCAACTCTTAGCCCTGCACAGCACCATCCCCAAGAATCACACCATGTGCCTGAGAGTATCACTCACACCCTTAACTCTCACAAAACCAGATTTGATCTGAATGTTCCCAAACAGGCTTTTAGACATATTAGGAACGAGACTGGCATTTAAAGGTTTCTGACTTAAGAAAAAGCTTTAAAAAAGGAAAATCCTTATTTTCCCTTCTGAAGGCAGAGAAAGCCCCAAAGTATCAGGTGCTTCATGAGATGGGAGAAGGAGGAAGGGAGCGGGAAAGGCTGGTGTAATGCCTGGGTGCACAAGGAGGTTTTTGTGGCAGACACAGTTTCCTGAAGTGCTCTGAAAGCATCCAAAAGGGGCACTTCTTCCTCAGGAAAGGATCCAGCATTGACCCTGGGAAGACAAAAGCTGTGACAACCCCCTTCTGTGTCACAGCTGAAGGGACCTACACCTACATCTATACCTAAGGGACCACACCACCTGGGTATAGGAATTGCTGTCAACCTAAATGTAGTCTTCTCACAAGGACTGAATTCACAGAACGTATATTTAAT
The DNA here is from genome assembly GCA_013398115.1 of Falcunculus frontatus. Taxonomy (NCBI): domain Eukaryota; kingdom Metazoa; phylum Chordata; class Aves; order Passeriformes; genus Falcunculus; species Falcunculus frontatus. The sequence continues at coordinate 226,487 of VZRV01010000.1, forward strand.
CAAGTCACCTCTACTTTGACAACACCCATCTTTATCCATGCTTTCCCTTCACCCCCTCACAGCAATGGGAAATCTCTGCAGTGCCAAGCTCGATAGTATGTCAGGATGTAAACCACTGTGGGTTTGTACTGCACTGCCCAGTGCTGGGGTGAGCTTAGCTGGGAAAGTGGATTTTGCTGTCCTGGAATGCCACTCCTGCAGCTGACACACCTTTGGGAAAGTTCCATTCCAGCCCCTCCTTAGGCCAGCTTGCAGTCCCTATTGAGAGCCCCACCCAGGATGCTTGGTTTCCCTCATGGTACCAACAACCGTCCCAAAGACACCTGGGGAAAATGAACCCAGGGTGGGGGAGAACACAAAGGAGTTACCTGCTCCATCCCACAGCATCATTAGCCCCTGGCAGGGTGTGGGGGTGAGACACCACACAAGGGACCACCAACATGTGGCAACTCCAGCCAAGTACAAAGCCGTGCCACATCAGGGCTTTACATGAGAACAACGTGTGTGTACTTTTTGGTATAACTAGACTGGCACTTCAAGGGGAAGAATTATGTGAGCATGTCGGTAATAGCTTTATGCAGCCCAAGGTGAGCATTTGAAAGTTATTTAATAAGCAAAACTGTGCTTTGAACAGTCAGCAAATCAAGGTCATCTCATTCAACAAAATCACTAAGAACAGCAAAAGTGCTAAATCCGTATGGTCATATATTTACAGTGAATAATTTAAGCAGCTCCAGAGTTGAAACCAAGAAGATTTTCTTCAATGCTTTGAATTTAGCTCTGTTTTCAGAACCACTTAAAATGGTAAATTATGTTCTTTTACCCACTGGTCTTATGGAAACTCAGTCCCTCCTGTCATGACTTCATAAGGGATATTTGCCTTAAAGTTTGAGTGGGGACAGGTCCTGTTCTCTTTCATCTCTTCCAAGATGTTAACTTTTTCACACATGCTCACTGAAGACACAAACTGAGATAAAACAGGTTTTACTAGCATTGTTTGAGAAAGCATTAAAAAGATGTTAAGTATATTTAAAATTAGAACTAGGCTGTAATCTCAGCTGGTATAGACTGACATATTTCCGATGGTATAATGGATCTATGCCAAATTACATCAGCTGGCCACAGCATAAGATGTTAAAACCAACTAGAAAAACTCATCTGATATTTAAAAGCAACATATGGGAGCAGCAGAGACTTCAGAAGGTACTTCGTTTAGGATATTTTAGAAACAGAATATGTCCTACAGTAGTGTGGAAGGAGGTGTATTAACTTGTATCTATGTCCTGTGGGCAGTAATTATAATTTAAATCTTATTAATATTGCTCCACATCTTACTTAACACTAATTGTCATGGTCCTCTGGAGTAAAGGAGTAGAAAGTGAATGATGCATTGTCACGTGTGTTTAGGAAAAAAAAAAATTAAATGAACGAACAGAAATGCTGACCTTTGCAGGACTTGCTTTGGCAACTTAAATGCTATGGATCATAAAGGAGATGTACAAAATATCATACAGAATATGTATAAAATATTGTATAGAGCATATACAAAATATGTACATTGGACAGAGACTATTTACAAGAGCATGTAGTGACAGGACAAGGGGGAATAGATTCAAACTGAGAGTAAGTTTAGACTAGATATTAGGAAGGAATTCTTCCCTGTGAGGGTGCTAAGGCCCTGGCACAGGTTGCCCAGAGCAGCTGTGGCTGCCCCATCCCTGGAAGTGTCCAAGGCCAGGCTGGATGGGGCTCTGAGCAAGCTGGTCTGGTGGAAGGTGTCATTGCCCATGGCAAGAAGGCTGGAACTAAATGATCTTTAAGATCCCTTCCAACCCTGGCTGTTTGATGATTTTATGATTCTATGAAGATGTAGAGGCTCAGATAACCACCAAATTTGAAGAAATCAGTATTCAGTGGGCACAGAGGCTGTGCATGGCAAACAGACTGGTCTCTGTGAATAGTCCTATCTATCTGAATGTCTTCAGCACAACTTTGCTGAATTACTTCAGGAGGATATCAATACAACCTGGACTACTCTGCTGAGCCAGGATCTGTCTCACCTTTGGTTTACACAAGAGTTCCACCTGCAAGCTTGTCGATGCTCAAACGCACAAATGGTGCTGTTTGTAGAACAGACACCGTGAGAGGATGACACAGACAAACATGGGAAAGGAGCCTGCTTTCTCACTCTCCTTGGCAGCAGGTTGAAGAGCACAGTGCATATTTTGTAGTGATTCAGCATTTGACTACTCAAAGAAAAAAAAAAATCAGTATTTTCAACTCTGTTTCCCTTATGTCTTTTTTAATGCTTTAAAGAAGCTGCAGTGATGAAAGTTTTGTTGTAAAAATTGGTGTCATCTATAAATGAAAAGTACAACTGATTGTTCTTATAAAATATGAGTGTGCTATTGCTACAGGGTTTATGAAGAAGAATTAAAAACTTCCCATGAAAAATTCAGATGGGGCATAATGTTAAAGGGTATTTTGTCAATGGAAGTAAATTTGAGGCAGTTCAAAGTTTGGGATAAATTTTAAGCTTGGCTGAAGACCTCAGGCTTTATCAGTATACTTAGGTCTACACATTAAGCCCATCACAGACCTGCTCTGAAACCTAGAGATTTCAGGGAGCTCTGTGTCAGGTCACTTAAGAACAGAAACAGAAAGGTACATGTATCAAACATAAATCAGAAGTGGCATCAATACTGCCATGAACTCCTGGTTTGCAAGCACTGACACCTCTCTTTCCACTCCACTGATTAAAATAAACTCATGCAGGCATGGATAAAAACCACTGAAACTGAAATATTAGACTTCCTATTAGCCGGCAAGAGAGGTGGAGAATTTGCCTCAGAGATGTCTGCAACTCAAACCCTGCTGAATGCAAGGGCACAGCAGACACCTAAGCAGGGACTTGAGGCTTTAGTTCTATACAAGCTTGAACTCAAGCCCACAGCACACATATTCTACATTTTTAGCCTTAAATGACTAAAAACAAGTGAAGTTTAAAGGCGAATCATATGCATTATGTACAACAAAATGACTGGTTTATACCATTATGTTTTGATTTCCTCAGGAAAACTAGGACAATTAAAGGCAGGAAGGAAGATCATAAATTTAAAAGGAGACATGGGGATCACCACTCACCTGAATAGGAAGCTTTAAATAGTCTGTCATTGACTCATCACAATTTGGAAACAGGATAGCTTACACTTTTACTTACAGAATGCAGAATAGACATGACACTTATGAATTATAATAGACTTATGGTAATCTGTACCCAAACAGTTAAAGTACCTGTATTAGTTTTAATTATATGTGTTAGCCTTTCATGTAGCCGTACAGGGAATAATAGCTCGTTCTGGGAACCATCATGTGAAAATGAAGAATTAGTCTTCAGCCTTTCAGCCACAACAAACTCTCCATCACAAGACTTGGTTGCTTACTAAACCACTAAGTCTCTAACACATTGCCCACACCTAGACAGATAAATATGGCTTTTTAAACCAGAGAGACAGATACATGTAATATCTAGTCAGCTGTGCTCTACAACTGCTGTTTCTGCAATAGTCTTCCTTTGTATAAAAGAATATGTTGGGACTGCTGAAATTAATATAAACATCAATAATGTGTAAGTCCTTAAGATGAAGTGCTCCACTGTGCAAGAGGTTGTGCATATTTCTATTAAATCTTCTCTCCGTCTCTCCCCATTATTTAATAGGTAAAATAGATGAAATGTGGAGAAAAGTAATATTATCCTCATCTCCTGGTAGGGAACTGTTATACATAGGAGGGTCAAGTAACTTGGGTTCTGGAAAGCTGGGCTAGGACCAGGAACTGACCCTGGACTACTTGTCCCATCATCTCAACCAGGAGCCTGCCCTTCCTCTCGTTTAGTAACACCAAAGTGGAGTGCAATTTGAAGATGAGACAATGAAACATTTCCTTTGAAAAAATTCCTTTGAAAAATTTAATTTCCTCTAAAATTAATTTTGGGCCCTTGATTGCTAGTCTCAAATCACATATCTGCATATTCCTATTGTGATTGTTTTTCTGAAACAGCACTTAGGCAAGCCCCACGTTGCCCAGTCAGAGTAGGAGCATTGGAGACTCGGGATGCCCCTTAAAAACTGTTTTCAACAGCTTGAAATGTATGGTCTTTCCCTGACAACCAGGCTCAAAAAGCAGCTAATTCAGCCAACATTTGAGCAAGATGGTGCCTTTCTGAGGCTTCTGTGCAGCCAACACACGCTTCTAGAACCATCATGGTGACCAGAGATGAGCAGATCCCAAATATTTTGATAGACAGGGTGCCATAAAACATCAAGTTAGAAACTTGGCAGCCCACAGACAGCCACGACTTCAGTGGCTGCTTCAACCTGTATCTAAGCAGCAACCCACACGAGTCAAGTGGTGGGAGGGAGTTTCTCGTCCCCTTCCTCCAGAGCTTCCGTTGGTGTTGCTCCAGTTGCTGTCACGGGCACTCGAGTGATGCTGTGTGATTCTAATGCTCTGTCACCCTCCCAAACACGTGGGCGGATTTCACATCGCTTACGTGTGGCGAAAGCCTTTCCACTGAGAAGAATTGCCAGGAATTCCTTGGCCTGCTGCGAGCAGCACTGCCAGAGCCGCGAGGTGAAGGGCTGCCGCCTGCGGTGAAGAGCAGATAGGAATGAGGAGTGTCTCTGCTGGGTGCAAATTCAAGAACAGAGGGCCTGCTGCAGACACTTCCTGACGTGGGCTCCCAAAAGCCCCGTGTTAATAAGGGCTTAGAGGTGATGTGCGTGAAAACAAAGAATTTGCTAGCTGGCCATGCATATATTGGGATTTCTGGATCATAATTTGCACTGTGAATCCCAGCCAGAAGTCAGTGGGCAGACAATACAGAGAAAGGGGAACATTGGTGGAACAAGTGGTCCAGCAGTTTTGTAAAGAAACTAGCGAAATTCCTGGTAAGTCCTCTCATTTTCTTCAGATTGCTTGGCGTGGATTCAAGTGTAGCATTAATCTCCTGTCTGTGGTGAAAGTCTCGTTGAGGTTGTGAGCTAACAGGAGTTAAGTCCTTGAGGTATAGCAGTGTAGCATATCATTCTCACAGCTCCCACACTGGAGATCCATGGTACTACCACATGGATATCAAAAAGGAGGTGAGATTTCTCTCTCCTCTGGCCCACATTAATCAGTCTCCAAGAAAAAGGAACAAATAGCCCCCCTGCAAAGGACATCTGCAGTCCTTGTGCTGGGACTGGGCTTCTCCATGTGATAATTTATGTCCTTTTCTTTACCTGCCTGATGTTTGCCTTGCCAGTCCCTGTCTATACACATCTGGAGAATTTAACCCCGTGCCATTGGGATTTTCCACCTCTTCTGCAGTGACATTGCTTCCACTATACTTTCTCCACCCTGTATTCAAGCTCTAATGATTTTGCTTTCATTTTCACATGCACTGGCTCAAGGAGCATTGCCAAAAACATGGCTGTAAACATGCTGTGATCCCAGAGGCAGCAAGATGGTGACTCCATGGAGGTGGAGAACCAAACACAGGACCTAAGTGTATGGTGGTTTTACACCCTATTCTTCCCTACAATGGAGATCTTTCCAAGCCGGTCCTACTGGAGATCGAAGTCATCAGACCATTATCCCCTTCCCAGTCTGAAAGGGGCCATGTGTGTAGCCCCACCATTGCTGACTGATGAGCCCTGGTTCTCCCTCCCACTCAGCAGCATTCTTCCATGGTAAGGTTTGTCTCTGTATCAGACTATAGCCTGCTGCCTTCTCTTTTTTTTTTTCCCAGGCTATGTATGTGTTTATTTCCTTTGATGTTCCTAGTAAATAGGTCATTCCTTCCACCCTCTTGTCTATACCAGTTAATCTATACCATTACCTGTTTGCCTGCACTCTTTTCAGAAGGCCCTGCCTCAAGTGGTATTCCTATTAGCACTTCAAAAGAGGATTGATCTGGGTGTTTTTAATGAATTATCAGCTGTGGCTTTCTATCAACATTAGCATCCAAGGAGCTCTTCTGGGTTACTCCTCTCCACAGCCTCTGGGGTTACTGCTTTGACCTCTCCTTAGTGAGCAATGTTACCCTGTGGATGTTTCTGCACTTAGAATTTTTCAATTTCTTGCTATTCCCATTATGTCCCACTCTTCATTTATTGAAATCCCTTTAGGATGGTGCTTCTAATAAACGATTTGCAATTCACACTCCAGCTGAGTGTTATCTTTGAATTTGATTGATGTATTTTTCTTCTCCTTCCTCAATGCTACTGCAGATGAATATAATGTCCAATGCAGCAGGAGTCCCTGAGGAGCCCAACATGGCAATATTTATAAGTATACTTCACTTTCTATTGTAGGGGTTGATTTTAATCTCTTTTATTGTTATTCTCTTTATCCGCCCCACATCTTTCTTGTAATGCTTTGGGCTCAGTCCAGGCACTGTTAAAGTCAACTGTATCTGCATGGAATTCTTTAGGGATGGATCAGGTTTTATAGGAATATTATGTCCGAAGAAACTGAGTAAAATTACTTACTGAAATCAAGGATCTTTCTGCAGAGGAGTTCTCAGTACAACCAGTTGTCTTGTCTGCCGGTGAAACCCTTAAGGGTAAATTTACCGAGTGACTCAAGGGACCACATCCCTTCTTCCTCCCACCAGCATGTCCCACTATGCTGTATACTCATCCCACATGATGGATAAGCAGCTGCTTATCCTTCACTCTCCCCACCCATCACTTCCCACTCCATGTGGTTTTCCTCCTCACATCAACACTGTGAGTATAATCTGTCTGTAGAGTCTATCACTTGGGTGCGACTGCTTCTCTTAATGTGACCTCTGTGTGTGTGTGTGACACACTTCTGTTTTGTTCCTCCTGCAGAACAGCTAATAGTGCTTTCTGATTATTAGAGACCAAGATTCACCTGGAAAGGATGTCAAGTTAATTGATCTGTAATTCCCCTTTTGGAAAAGAAGCGTGATGTTTTCCCTCTGCCAGTCACCAGGGCTTCCTCAGTTCTCCAGGAGCACTTGAATATAATGGATAATGGGCCTAAGAGTTTTTCAGCTAATTCCTTTAATACCCTTGGGTATGTACCATCTGGCCCTCTGTGCCGATTTGAATGCATCGTGCTCTTTATATTTCTTTGCTGTTTCTTTAATGATTTTCCTAACTCCCGGCTCTCAGTTTCTTGGCTTTCCTTTGATTGCTCATTGCACACAATGTTTTTAAAGGGATTTTAGAAAACTGGAATAGGTGACCTTTTTTTCAGCTCACTGTATCCATAGCAAAAATTAACTCGCTTTTTAAATTAACCTTTCATCAAGAAGCATTGTGTCTCAAAAGTTTGAACTGAGATTATTATCTTTTATCCTATCCAGGTAAGACTGCATCTACAGGACATTTCCTGCTATTTGAAAGAGAAAGGCATTCAAGAGAATTTTCTGTAAGACCCTATATCCAGGTCTTCTCAATACTGGTAGGGAATTTTTCCTTCTTTCTATTATGCCCTATTTTCTCTCTCTTCAAGTGCATTAATGTGACCCTGGTTCTGTCTTTCAGTTACTTGTAAACTCAAGTCTGCTAGTTTCTTATCTCTTTGCCATCTTATATCTAAGTATCACTTCATGAATCAAACCCACACCAAATGATCATGTCTCTACTCTCCTTTGAGGCCTCTGATTTTACAGGGTATGGCATTGCAATTCTGAGAAATTAACAGCAACCTTCCAGCTGTATCTAAACCAGACAGATTAGGGTGATGCCCACTGAGGATCGCAGGGAATTTCGCAATGCCAGCTGGCTGCCAGAAGTTACACGTGGATTCTCCTCCTACATCCCTTCCCAGCTTTCCTTAACATGGCTGCTTCCGAGTCTCCTTCGGGGATATTCTTCCCTGAGTGATGGTAGCCCATATTATTCCACTTTCATGATGTTATTTTCTGGCCACATTGCTAATCTCTGTAGGTGCCACAGGGTAAATTCTCTGTTCAACACCACTCGAATCTCCTCCCATTTTAGCATCAACACCATCTTGCTGTACTGTGCATTTTCCCTGCTTACTTGTATGTGACTTGCTTTCATTTTTCTCCAAACTTTTCTTTCTATTATCCAATATTCTTCCCAGAATATTTTCCATTTTAAATGGCTTCTATAGAATTTCCTCTTCCTTTTTTTAAAACAAATGAAAAAGCTTTTTTCTCCTTTCTACATAGGCATATTTGACACGACAGGTTTATACCTGTCTACCTCTAATACATAGTGCCCTTGAAATAGGTACAGACAACAATGGGTCTGCCCACATACTGAAAGATGGAGTAAAAGGTAAGTAAAACTCACTAGATGAAGCAGCACAAGTAGGCAGCACAGCTACCAGGCTATGGTCACTGGATGGTTTTGATTTGAATGTGAATCATTTCCTGTACAATCCACTGAGGTTAGAAGGGACAGTCTTCTCCTGTCTTGCATTTAGGTGGCATCAGACGAGGATAGTTGTGGTTGCCTGCCCTCCTCCCTGACTTTGGAAAATTGTCATGACATGGGCCCCAGCACTGCTTTCCTTTGGCACATCCAGCAAGGTGGTGTCTGGATACGGACTAGTCCATGCCTGTTAAAGTGCTGGATGGGAAGCAGATCAGGATAGGACACTCAATAACTTCCCCAAGCCTTCAGGCTACAGAGAAAAAAATGACCCCCATTTTCTTTGCAGAGACAATAAACAAAAGGCTGCATTAAAACCTTTGTTTGCAGGAGATCATGAAGATTTCAGCGATACCATACTCCCCTGCAGGAGGAGGGATTAAGAGGGTTACAGAACAGATTTACAAGCCCTGCAGAGGGTAAGTATCCAACGGAAATCTTTGGCAATCCCCTTCCCTTCCTCTTCTGCGTCTCACCCTGGCTTCTGGTAACACTTAGAACAAAACCACCAGCTCTTGCTTATTTTAATGTGTTCTCTATTTTACACTGAACCCAAATGAAACATCAAAGGTCTGGCTCAAGCACTTGCAAGTAAAAATAGCTCTAAGGCCAATATATTTAAGACCCTTGAATGATATCTCTGAAATAAGTCATCCTAAGCCCATGAGAGGGGAATGGTGTTATTTGTTGAAGGAATGTGCGTGGTGCTGATAGTGAGCAGTACTGACATGTAAAGAGCAATGAGTGATACTGCAAAACAAAAGGAAGGTGAGAAAAGGGGCATGATGATTGCATTGCACTGTATTGTGGAAGAAGAGAAAAATATATTTAAGATAAAATCCAGTTTCAAGCTGCCTTTATTTTCTTTCCAATCTGATCCTTCTCCTCCCTTCTGAGAAATTTAGATTTTAATGTGTCTTTCTTGGTACATGAGAGAATGGTAGATCATGGTACATCCTTGGTACACGAGGGTATGACCCTCTCTCTCCCACAAAGTACTGCAATTTGTTTATAACCATCCAGGACTCATTTATTCCCCGTGACATGCCCATTTTTGAAGTAAGATAAATCAAGGCTATGAAGGCATCAGGCACAACCCATGTAGTCCTTTTGAATCAGCCTTTTGTCTGCATTGCTCTGTGTTTGAATAAAACATTATGCTTTTATTCTCTGTCACTACCAATCTCTGTCTTAAATTCCTTTGCCTCACAGGTAAACAATATTTTCTCTTTCCATCTTCTAGTAACAAGGTGAATGCACCTTTGTAGTCATTAATCCATACTGCCTTCACATCTGCACTCTCTCGCTGAAACTTGGGCAAGGACAGGTCGAGCACTGTGATACCAATACCAGATGGGATTTTCTGGAATAGGTCAGTTTAAGTCTTGTCTTCCTTTGACCTGATGTTTTTGTTGCCCATTTTCCAGCAAATAGCTCCCAAACGCAACATTTGCAATTGGTCTTTCTCAGATATGATGGAGGTATATCATCTCAGGATGTAAACACAGGGTATTGCACAGATTCCTGCCTGTCCTGGCCAGTCCTGGCCTGTCCTGACAGACAATTTATGAAATCTCTTGAGTCATGAAGGAGGCTTTATATACTAGGAAGGTACTCGAAAGAAGTTGGAAAGTATATTTGATTTTAAGCACACTCATCTTTCAAAGGCTAATGTATAGACAAACCCACTGAAGTGAATCCTTATGGCTCACCAGTGAGGGACATGAATGTGATCATATGGAGCAGATGCAGGTTTCAAACCACTGTCTGTGAGCAGTGCAATTGAGAGTCTTGTTAGCTGAACCAGAGAAAAGGACAATAATGGGTCAAAACCGGCCAGATACACAAGGGGCAAGTGCTGGAGGGTGTGAAAAACCCTAGTCTTATGGCCCTCAAGGCTGCTCCATTAACATGAGGGCTTGCTGCAGTTATTTAAGCAGGATGAACAAGATAAAAAGGGCTTGTTGGTGTTGGATGCTGAGGCAGTGTTTAAGACATCCCTGACTCACAGCTCACAAGCTGGGACTCGTTTTGCAAGTTCAGTCCCTGTTCTGATAGGATCAGGGAATGTCTCTGGGCTGGATTGCGAAGGAAGCAGTCTTGCCAAATATGCTCTGCCCACAGCACTGTCCAGACCCGTCAGATGATATTTCTTCTAATTTTACTAATGTATGCTTGGCCCCAATTCCACGCTACCTGAGGCTACAGCTGTAATAAAAACACAGCACACATGCTGTGGGTGGGTGCATGCAGCTGGTGGGAGTTGAGGCACGTGAAAATGAAAAACACAACCCTTTCTTAATAGCAGCAGAGGAATCAAGAAATAATATTCTGCTGAATCCTTTTCTTGTCCCTCTCCCTCTGTGGCACAGCCTCACCCATAGCCCCGTCTGTCGCCGGAGAAGATGACAGCAGGTTTCCTCTGTGCAGAGATTGTTCCATACCTGAGCAATGCTTTTCAGGCAGAAGTGGGCTTGTGTTGCCACACACAGCTTGTGTTTGGGTGTGGCTCCTACACCAGGATCATCCCACGTACCCACCTTGTGGGCTATGCTGGTGGATGGGGTGTTGGTGATCTAATCCCTACCTGAGGATGAAACCAGCAGGCTGCCCTCTTGCCATGGTCGTGCAGGACCTCCTGGAAGGGAGTGAAAGACCCCTGAGTACACATTTGTCTCCCACCCATGAACTGCTTCATGAACCTTCTGGTGGACGTGGGTTAGGCTGCAGCTCTGGGTGAAAATTTCACTAAGCACCTCACGGGTTTAGAAAACTTTTTTGAGCCACAAGCCCTTCTGAATATGGCAACTTGTAACAACATCACTGCTGTGTCTGTAGAGAAGAAATTAAAACAGAGGCCCCAGCAAAGGCAGGGGACTGTTGGGGAAAAGAAAAGCTAGCCCCAGGGAAGGGGCAGAGAGGAACTCCTTGGTGCAGCCCTTGTTTCTGCTCTCAGGATGTAAACACAGGCACCAGAGGGATACTCCATCAGGGGAGCAGAACATGTTGAGGTCCTGATACCATCCTCACCACTGAAACCAGCCAGCCATTGCAGCTCTTGAGCTCCCTGCCACATCATCCCACTAACATGTATCCCTGATATCACTTGTTAGGGGCCACCTTGTTCTCTGACAGCTATTCCTACTGGAATCTCCTGCAGAAAGAATCAGCATGGGTTAGAGAAACCTGTGGGCAGTACTGAGAAGGCAGTTTATGTGCTGGGAAATTTGGGATTTTTATGGACTTGCAGAAGTTTCAAGCTCCTGACATTAGTCTGAATCCCTTTTTTCTGAGCTTACAGTGAGTATTGCAGATACCAGGAGTATTTTCAGTCTAAAAATTTATATTCACCATACATAGTACAGTCTATTTGTGTTGACTTTCAACAACAGCATTTTATTTACTGGCAGCATTTTTTGTTGGCTGATATTTAGCAGCTCCACCTGCTGATGCCCAGCCCTGCAGGATGATATGCAAGTAAAGATGCAAGAAAAAGAAGATGGTCACTTCCTTCTTCCACTTCTTCCAATTAATTTCACACACTTGGTATATTAATGATTACTTTTTTCACTGGTCTGTGCTGTTCCAGATGCCTTAAAAACACTTGCCCAAGCAATGTACTGTCATATCAGAAGGAGTTTATTTTCCTTGCTCTCTCCAGGGGAACCTCCACCCCTCTCTAGGCAAAACACATGAGATGCTAAAGCTTAAAATTTATGGAGCCTGATTTAAAAGCCAGGATGTCTCCTGGTCTCAAGGGAAGGGAAATGACCCTTGGCTTATTTTGCAGTCACTCCTTTTCAGAGAAGGAAGTGCTAATAAGCGCTCACTTGAGGCACAGCAGCTTAGCGCAAATGAAGGCCAAAAAGCAGACACATAATTGCTGTGACTGGGAATGGAGGAGCCAAGAAGAACACATGAGAACTTTCCCTTGTGAGCGGTGCTCTGTGAGTGCTGCACATCATCAGTCATGGTACTGTCTGTGACGGGAGCTACCCAACGTCCAGGACTTCCCCAGGGATCCTGCTTCCCCTCCCAAAGCAGCTCACTTGAAGCTGGAGATGGCTGCAGCATGGGAGAGGAGATAGAAAGGAGAGACAGAACTGGGAACAGGAAATGCCTGAAAAACATCATAGGTGTTGGTAGGAATTCCACATGGAGACAGTCCATGGCACACTCTGCAGATACATGAGCCCTTGAGCAGTTTGAGAACAGCTCTGAAAACCCACCATGCTCATCCAGGGGAAATCTCAGGTGGGATTTCAAGGCACAGCACCCTCAGGCTCTCGGGAGCCCTCCTGGAAGAACATAAGGCCACTTGCTTCCCCTCGAGATGAGCCTTCCCACAGCCTCCCTGGTGGGGACATCTGTGACACCTCTGAGTGGCCCATCCTGGTTCCCCCTCCACACACCCCAAAAGTGACCGTGCTCCGGGCCCCAGAGAGCACCAACGAAACAACATGAACACAACACGTGATGCGGCTGGAAACCAGAAGGGGCTGTTAGTTTGTCTTACCTGGCTTGGCAGTCACAGACCATCGTATTTCACACGAGTACTGCATCCGGCAACTTGGTCAGGCAAAATATCTTGATCCTCTAAAGACTAAAATGTCTCAGTCAGAATCTGGGAATGGAATGGACAGATCCTCAGCAGTGGCAGAAAAGGGCCTGGGTGAACTGTGCCTTGGTGACACCGCCAGGCAACCTGCAACTCACTACGGTAGAGGAAGGCAAAATGAATCAAGATTCTTGTTGTCTGGTCTGAGGAAAAAACCAGTTTTGAACCTCAAACAGAGTATTCACTTTGACCCTCAGCAAGTTAGAATCTAGAGTCAAAAGGGGATGTGGAAACACTGCCATGTACAGCTGTTGCACCACTTTTCTTGCTGCACTTCCACTTATTGCTCAAGAACGGTCCACGACCTCTTTGGCCAGGACTTGCCAGAGTTTGTGACTAAAGGTTCAGCATGATAGTGGCTAACACCCTTATTAGTAACTTTTAATAGGTCCCAGACTATGTGTAAAATGAACATAGATAATTTCTTAAAGACTTGATGAACAAAGGCTTGTGCATGCCATTTGAATACTATAAAGAGTTTATAAGAAAATCGGTTATGAGGCAGTAAATTCTTTTGTGTTCCTCATTTCTATGGCCTTTTCTTGTTGTTACAAGGTACCAGAAGAGTATTTGCTGGCACTGATGTATGCAAACACACATTCCCACCAGACCTTTCAGAGACGATGCTCCTCTCTAATGTCCTCGTCTTGGAAGAGGGAGGGAATGGCAGCACCTCTGCCTCTCCCCAAAAAGAAATTCACAAATCAAGAGAGGGAATTATCCTGCTGTATTCAGCATTGGTGCAGCCTCCCTTTGAGAACCAGGTGCTGTTCTGGGCCCCAAAATTTAAGAAAGTTGTTAAGGTACTTGAATGCATCCAGAGGAAGGCAACAAAGCTGGTCAAAGGGCTGGAAGGAATGTCCTGTGAGGAACAGCTGGGGATTTTGGGCTTTTCCAGTTTGGAGAAAAGGAGGCTGAGGTGTGAACTCGATGCTCTCTGCAGCTCCCTGAGGAGGGGAAGTGGAGAGAGAGGTGATGATCCCTTCTCCCAGGGATCCAGTGATAGGGCGCATGGGAATGGTTCAAAGCTGCTCCAGAAGAATTTCACTCTTGACACTACAAAATATTTCTTTACTAGGAGGATGGTCAAACACTGGAACGGGATTCCTTGGGAGGTGGTTGATGCCCCCAGGCTGTCAGTGCTTAAAGACACATTTGGACAATGCCCTTAACAACATGCTGTAACTTCTGATTGGCCCTGCAGTGGTCAGGCACTTGGACTGGATGATCATCATAGGTCCATTCCAACTGAAATGGTTCTATTCTGTTCTGTTCTATTCTATTCTATTCTATTCTATTCTATTCTATTCTATTCTATTCTATTCTATTCTATTCTATTCTATTCTATTCTATTCTATTCTATTCTATTCTATTCTATTCTATTCTATTCTATTCTATTCTATTCTATTCTATTCTATTCCCTCTGGCTTAGCATGTAGCTGCTGGCAAAGGCCCCTGCTTGTCTTCCACACAGGCCCCAAAGTTTGGCTTTGCTGGGTTGTTCAAACTGAGTCCAAAAGAAATAACTGCTTGGTGAGTGTGCTTTGGTGAGTCCAACCTGCCAGCTCAGCCTCCTACGCTTGTGCTCTGTCGGGGGGAAATGACACCTGGGCATTTCCAGTAAGCCCAGCATCCTTTCACTGGCTGCTGCTGGGAACTCCCCACTGAGTCACCCAACCCTCTGAAGACATACACGCATTTCCTTCTGTTTCCTTCTGGAGAAACCAATCTGTGTGCACCCTCTGAGACCATGTAAGGTCTGACAGCAAGGCCAATCAGCCAAGTATCAGACAGGCAGAAGTGTGTTTTCAGGAACACTTCAATTTTCAGGTCTGTCACTTTTTACTGTCATCTTGGGAACTGGAAGTATCCTGAACCTTCAGAGGGAAGTGGTAAATGAGCAAAAAATATACCATTAGAATCCACCTACTCCTGCAGGAGCCGTGAGCTTGTTTTACTGTCATACTCTGAAGACTGAGCCATGTGTGTGATAACCGCCTTGAAGAAAAATTGCAGCTGGCCTTCCTCTCCATAATGTCCAGGAAGAGGGAGAGCAGGAGTTGGAATCAGAGGGCAGAGTATTCCCCACACCATGCAAGTTTGCCCTGTTGTACATACTCACTTCACTGAAGAGTATTGCCAGTATCTGGATTGAAGCACATCATGCAGGAAAATATCCTTCCTTGCTACAACAAAGGTAGGGAAGGTGAGGTGTCAATGGACTCCTTACTGCAAGGTAGGGTTTGCCAGGCTTTGTGCTGTTTGCTCATGTTGCACCCTCACTAGCAAGACTCAAAAGTGCCTCCAGTTCCCCTCGTTCAGTTCTCTTTCCAGGTGGAATCAGCCACCTGCCATGATTCTCACTTCTCAACCTGGTGTCTGACAAGCAGAGAGCATCCTGGCCCCCAAAGCTCATTTTTCAGCTGCAGCCTGACTTCACTGATCTTCCTTTACACCTTCTGGTGTCTTCATGTCCCCTCGCTGCCCTAGCACAAGCCACTCTGGTAACAGATGCGAGATTGCTTTCCTGATTGCATGTTACTCCACCTTCCATCCCTCTGTGAAAGAGCCAGACATTCCTTGTCACCCCTCTGCACAGAAAGCATCTCTAGACATTGTTGGCACCACTTCCCCAAGCAATCTTCCATCCTGTGGGCAGACCCGGGGTTTGTTTGAGATGGAGAGCTTGCAGCCATGCCAGGCTTCCCAGGTAGCATGTGCCAGAGCATATGTAGTTTAAGTGAACAGAAATGTAAAGAACAGGCTGACTATCCCTCCCCCTCACCAGCCAAGCTCTGCACATGTTCCTCAGTAAAATTCCCAAATGAGGTCAAGGCGTTTAACTCATTATCATAGAGTTCCCCCACCAGACTGAAGGGTTTCCAGACAGATGACAAACACTCCATCTAAGCAATGTGGATCACCAAAATCCACCACTGCAGCACAGCTGCTTTGGACTGGAACACAGCAGGTCTCTCAAGCCAGGAATGTTACACAACCATTGCCTAGAAAGGAGGAAATCGACAAAACTTCTCTAGTTTAAATCACAGCAGAAAATGAAGCAAATTAAAAGTGGGCTTGGCCAATGACATTCAGACTCAGCTGGGAATGGAAGGTCCTGCTGGTTGTAGTGGCCACAAGCCACCAGGAAATTAGAAGTAGCTTTCTATTTGGAAGGCTGGAGGCCAGCAACACCATGGCCCCTACCAGCACTGAATTAGTCCTAGGTTGACCCCACCTGACAGCACTTCCTGCAACATCTGGATATTCTTTGGACGTCTCTGCCAAGTTGCAGCTTGTTCCAAGCCTGCTGAGTTCATAAGACCTGAAAACACACATCTGCCTGGGAGCTGATAGCATCAAAGGAAAGAACAGTGCTGAGAGCTTGGTTATCCCTTTGCCAGCAATCAGGTGGGCACAGACGGGGCACAGGCTGCCAGGGATGGTCTGGACTTCACTGGCAACAGCAGCCCCACTGCTGGCCGTGGCAGGGTGGCTAAGAGGTGGCCAGGTCCTGTCCCCATTCCTGACAGCTCTGCCCAGGGGGTGACACACACAGAGCAGCCTGCATCCAATCAAGATCCAACAGGATCCACTCTCAGGGAGGGATTTGCCCTCTCTCACACAAGCGGACTGTGCAGGATGGTGAGTCATGCACCTGGGGGGCAGCTGAGTGAACAGGGCTCCCCGGGACAGATGTGCCTCTGTCTGTCCGACACGTTCCCTACAGTGCCTTGGGCCAAGCTTGCCCACGGGCACCAACTCCAGAAGAATTTTCCCTGTCTCCTGTGCAAACTCCCACCCAAGCAGAGTGCTTTCCTATGGAATCAGTTAAAATTCTGGTGCCCTCTGCAAACCACAGGGCATCTGGTCATAACAAGACATCAGATCTGTTTTGAAAGAGTGTCATCCCGTGTCAGAGAGGCCCTAGAGGACACTGGGATGATAAGGACACAAGCAAATGCCTGACAGCAATGGGTCACGATGGCTGGCAGAGCCGATTGGGGCATCCATGCTGGTGGTGGCACAGTGGGTTACAAGCATTGCAGGTTTCCTCAGTGGCACAGCTGCCTGAGCTGAGCTGAATTTTTGAATAAGAAAGCAAAGCCCTGGTTTAGTGTTTTTGTGCATGGGGAGGGTGTGCCGTGGAGCCAGAGTGTCTGGGACAGCCGTGGCCAGAGGAAGCCGCTGCGGCCACTCATGGAGGAGGAAGCCAGTGAGTGCTGGGTTTTGCTGGAGAGCAGGGGAGGTGGCGGGGGGAGTTGGAGAAGGGAGTCCAGCCTAAGAAAAGAGCACGGAAGGAAGAGGCTTGGAAAGTGCACTGCTGGTGCGGACGCGGAGGAGAGGGCCAGGAAAGGAGCTTGTCCCTACACATGGCTTCGTGAGATGTGGGAGAAAGGGCTGAGGTTTCAAGATGGAGGGACTGGAAGCAGCAGGAAGACACAGCTGGGTGAGGTGGAGAATTGCTTCCAAGTGGAAAATAGTCCAGGAAATGGTGTCTGGAACTGGAAGGTAAAACCTAAGTGGACTAGGAGATACGGAAAAAGTCCCTAGTGACCAAAAGGCATCATTCAGAAACTGCTGAAATTGTGTGTGAAATGAGAAGCATCCTGGAGCAGCCAAGATGAATAAAACCCAAAACTTTGCCCTCAGGTGTCTGTAGCAAACATGCAATAGGTCTTACCTTGTAGACTCATGGCTTCATTTCACCATCATTTTTGTTTTGCTCAGCTAAAACCCTTAAGCTTTACCTGGCACCATTTAAATCTGATGAAAAGGAGCAGAAAAGCAGGGAATGGGTATACGTTTTTTGCTGGAAAATCCCCAAGTGCCTGTACACAAGCAGAGAGCAGACCAAAATCATGCAGTCAGGGGCAGGCTGGAAACATCCAGCATTACATGAGGCGCATCACCAGCATGTGCTGCAGGCATCTCTTCCACTGCATGGAGAAGCCAGGCCAGCAAACACTGGTGTGCACAGCCCTAAGGACAATGTCAACCAGCCATGGGGCAGTGCCAGGGCAGGATTTCTGGGGAGCTGGGGCAGAAGAAGAGATCTGCTGTGTCACAGTCACACAGGACAGCTCCTCATAAAGGAGTCAGGTAGTGGTGCTCTCTGGATGTGAGTTTTATCAGCCAGTTCTGCTAAACCAGATCCAAGTGAGCATGTCCAGAGCAGGGTGACAAAGCTGGGGAAGGGTCTGGAGCACAAGGTCTATGAGGAACAGCTGTGAAAGCTGGGGGTGTTTAGCCTAGAGAAAAGGAGGCTCAGGTGCCACGTTATCCCTCTCTACAACTCCCTGAAAAGAGGTTGTAGCAAGGTGGGGGTCACATCTTTTCCAGGGTAAAAAGTGATGCACAAGAGGAAACAGCCTTGAGTTGTGCATGGATTGGGTGTTAGGAAAAATTCCTTTACTTAAAGGTTGGTCAGGCACAGGAAGAGGCTGTCCAGGGAAATGGTTGAGTTACCGTCCCTGGAGGCATTTAAAAGATTTCTAGATGTAGCACTCAGTGACATGGTTTACTGGCAGTTTACTTGGCAGTGTTGGGTGATCGTCTTAGAGGTCTTTTGCAACCTTAACGATCCTGTGATTCTAAGTGCTTCCTGCCCAGCCCAGCCCAGCCCAGCCCAGGATTAAAACCTGTATTTATTGTTGTGTCCTAACACCTGTATCCCTTTGAATGTGCCCTGGAGATGTCCTAATCCACTACTGATTGAGTAAACTCCTTACCCAAGGGCAGTGCAGGATTTAGCAACAGCCTACAGTGCAGCTGGCAGCACCCAGCAGTGCTCTCCAGTGCATGGCAGTCCCTTGATTTGTGCTGCTTGGTCCCCGGCACTCGCTGCCATCAAAGGGTTTGCAGAAATCCAGATGGGAGATGGCTGATGACAAAGCTCAGCAGTGTCAGGATGATCTGCAGAAATGCTGTGTTGGGCTCAGGCTGGCTGGAGCTCAGAAGAGATGTGTGAGTGAAAGAAGCTTGTCTTGCTGATGTGGCTCATAACTGCTGCGCTGTGGGCTGTGTTTCTCCTGTTGGCATCTGATGTGTACCTAGTGAGATTTAAAAACAAGTAACTCCAAGAACAAACAAAGAGGCAGAGCCGAGCTGCCTGGGGTTGCCTGTCTTGTGACTGGAGGCTCCAGAGTCCAATAAAACACAAGGTGCAGCTGTGGAAGGGCTGTTTCAACATCTGTAGACACCCTTTGTGCCTGCTGTGGTTGAGGTACTTTTGCTGCTTTTCCCTCCAAGCTAATGAGGTTTCTCTCTTCTTAAAGAGAGACAAGAATTCACAGAAATAAGGGGAGTGCAGCATATCTGGGTGTCCTCCCCTTCTGCCAAGTGTTTGTTGCAAGCAGCCAAAATGATCAAAAGTTGACCTGGAGGGGAAAAGAAGGATACAGACACATTTGCAAATCCTAACTAAAGAAACTGCATGAAGCAAAGCTACAAAATTGTACTGTCTTTTTAGTTAAGTAGAGTTTTAGTAAGGAGTGGCATGTGTTGTGGCCAGCACATACAGAATTTGGATGTATTAAATATTTCTAAAATTATATGGCACTCTCTTGTGTGTTATTATAGGTCTATTTGGGGTTTTTACCTGCAACAGCCCTAGCAATTAAGTCTGTATAATTCCTGCTAAACCATCCTGCAAGGTCAGAATTGTGGTCTGTGCTTCAGCAAAGAGAAGAGCTGAGGTTCATGAAGAACAACTTGCCAGGCTGGAAAGCATGGAGCACCTGCGTTCTCCCATCACACATGGGAAAACAGACATTGGTTTTCCCCACCAGCATTTTTCCTGGTCTTCAATATCTGTAGTGAATTCTGTCAGCCTGTGGAAGGAGGTAACAATGTCACAGGCACTGAAGCAATTTCTAATAGCAATGGAAATTGTCCAAAAATGGCTTCCTGCAAACACGATCTAAGTTCACCATTTCTGCTCCTGATGAGCAACACCTTAAGCAGTTCTGGATGTCTTCTTGATTTTTAAACGCGACTTGGAGCATGTTAATGGTAATTACAAGTACCAAGAGCTTTGCAGGTTCTGCTGATTTGGATGGAAAAGCAAAGTATATCCTGTCTTGTTTCACGATTCAGCCCTGTAATTGGTAGTTTCAGTTCTGATGGCAAAAATCACCATGGTAGTAAAGATGCAGAAATAGTAAGCTGTTGTTCAGATTCCCAGCCTGATCTTTGCTGTCCAAGTTGTAAATCTGAAATTTGTACAAAATAAAAGCTGTGTCATCTTTCTTAGCAGACAGGGAATTTATAGAGCACAATACACAATTACCCTACAACATGTATTCCTTTCTTTAGTAAGTCTGTCACTACAACTTTCCATTAAATCTGGAAAATTTAGTGTAAACTTATTAAACATTTGTCATAGAAAAATATTGGCAACTATATATGCATATATGTATATGTACACATATGTGCGTGTGTATATATATATATGCCCACATATATACATACATACCTAAAAACACATCTCCGTTTTTTCATAGGTTGGTCATTTGTCACTGCAAGAGCCTTCTGGTAGTGCTGGATACAGGTGTTTACCTGCTAAAAATAGATATATACATGATGTTCAGGTAATGGTTCTTATCAGCCCTCCCTGCCTGTGGCTGCATCTGCCCAAGTATTGCTGAGCTTTCACTACCTGCTGAATAGCTGAAAATAAAGACCTTAATGAAGAAAAGTCAACCAGGCCTGCTTGGTCTCAGGCACCTTTCTTCCTGCTTCCAACCTGAAATCAGCTTTCTACAAGGCAGGGAGGAAAACCCCGTGAAAAACTGGTAAAGGATGAGGAATAGACTCAATACGGAGACACAAAGAGAAATAAAGGCAGGGCTTGTGTTTCATCTTTAGGCATCAGGTAAGAGCATGGCCATGAAATACCTCAAATCGAGACATTATCGAAACCTGAATCTTGTTTTCTCTCACAACAGCCTTTGCTCAGGGAACCTGATAGAAAGGTCTAGAAATGAAAGTGATGCTGAGTATATCCAAAAAGGGCTTTTTGTATCTATAGACTCAATACACACAATGGACAGTGAGCACCTACATGCATTGGACAGCTGTAGATATAAAAATGTTGTCAGATTTTGCATGGGTGCAGTAGAGAACCATAGAAATGAGCAGGAAGTTGCACAAAAAGCCTGTTTGGTTTCACTCAAAGAAGTCTACTTGGACAATTGGTAAGTAAGCACACTTTCAGGGAAATGGCGTATTCCTGCAGAGGTTTGGAGCCAGAAGGGACTGAAGCACAGGGTGATGTAACCCCACCAACTCAGATCAGGAAGCTGCACTGGTCCAGTGCATCTAATTTCTGTGTCTGACCCCATTGCAGCACACTTGGTTTGATCTGCACCCACGCTTACCAGTTGTGTGCTACCAGTGAGAGTGTTTATTCACTGGAACAAACTGGGCAGGGAGTTGCTGGTATCTGCCTCTTTGGTCTGGCTGGATGCTTTGCTGCAGCCTCAACATAAAGTTATAGGGCTCAGCTCAGAGCTCGCTGGAAGAAACACTGTGACCTGCAGCATTCAGGAGGTTGGCCTAAGTGTCCCCTTTGGCTTTACGCTCTATGAATACTCCTGCAAGACCAACTGCCTTAATCCCTTACCGGAGAGGTGGGGGGATACTGATCTTCTCTCGTAAGACTTTCCATCTCTATTATGGCACACAGTCTTAAGCAGCTCACGTTCACCCACATGGCCAAGCACATACTTTGCATTTGTCTTCTGCTCTGGTGTTAATGATCCTACCAGATGCATTCACAAATTCACCCAGCACGTGCAGTCCTTTTGGAATTGTGCATCGGGTAAGAGATAGCAGCTCCCAGGAGCTGAGCGTGGGGAGCTCGTATTGACTCATTCCAGCAATTTGTGGAGAACAAAAGAAATAGGTGAATTCCCTTCTTCCTCGCAGTTTCCTGCCACTGACACAAGTGGTTCTTCAAACAAAGGATTTTCCCCCTCCTCAGATGTCCTCAGACACTGAATTTGTAGTATCTGATAACACACATTTCCATAGCAACAAATAGTGATGACCCAAACACAGGATTATGTGACTTCACTCAGAGTTGAGCAGAATATTAACAAGGATACTGATAGCTAATACTTTCCATTCTGTGGCACCTCCCTGCAGAGGATTTCAGGGAGCTTTACGCACATCGTCCCCAATTTGCAGATGGAGAAATGAAGAGGAGAGGTAAGTGATCTATTCTAAGACCAGGAAAAGAGGCTGGGCTCAGAGTGCCAAGGAGAGAGGGAGGGAGAGAGAAGAGTCACAAAGACCAGGTCTTCTAGACTCCAAGCAGCAATGGAGCTGTCAAGGTCCTGCTCTGCCCCATTCCTGAGAGCTGTTTTCTTTGGGATAACACATCCACCTGGCTGCTTCCCATCCCCTCTCTCTGTTCCCTCTCAGGGTTCTCTGCAGTAAAATGGCATCAGTAGGTCCAGCTGCCTTCTGTTATCATTCAGTGGGCTGGAGTTACCCCTCCCTAACAATCCCCAAAAGCTTGGAGGTTTCCTCCACTCAAAGCAATTTACTTCAGGTGATGGGAAGGCAGAGGCAGTTTACAAACATAGGGTTCCTCAGACTTGAAATACATGAAATGCAGCTCCAGGAGTTTCAATTTCAGCAAAGAGACATTAAAGAAGCAACTGGATGAGCAAACACCATGAAATGCTCTACTGGAGTCAAGGGAGGAGGGAGAGATCCCACTGTCTGAACTTGCACAACACGTCGTGGAAAACAACCTGTATCTCACTGACGGCGAGTTGAAAAGACTGTTGCATCTTCAGAAACTCAGGGAGTCCTTTAATTTCAAAAGAAATTTAATGAAAATGATAAAAGGAAGCTCATCCCTATCTCTCCTCCCTCAGATAATTGGGTGTAAATACCAGCTTCTTTTCATGCATCAAACCTTTTATCTGTAATTAGAATTGGCTTCATCCAGATCCACCGGTATCCCATGCTACGAGAGTTCTGGTGGTGGAATAAAGTGCCATGTGATTATTTATTTACTGTTACAATACGTGTCAGAACAACTTCGAGAGATTTGTCTGGGTTTGGAATAGAGCTCTGAAAGGCTGCTCTAGCTGAAGCCCAAGAAGGGATCCCTTGGAACTTCTCTACAATACCGTGCTGCCATGGTTGTCTCTCTGTGTTTGGAGAACAGGGGGAATTCATTCAACCAAGCACTTGGGCATGAGTTTACCTCCAAGTATTGTAGAAAGTACCTTTAGAAACCAGGGAAGTTAACCACATGCTTGAACCAGGCTAGAAAACACCTGAGGTTTTCTTTTGGTTTGCCGTGAGTTTCAGAAAACCAATAAAACTTTAAAAAACGAGACCAAATAAAACATTTTTTTCGGTCCTAGTTATCTGTTTCATCTGTGACTACTTGAAGACTTCTTTTACTGGAAAATACAAGGGTAATTAGGAGGAAAAGGGACCAGAGTTGAAGAGGGTTTTGGATGTGTAGGTAGGATAGGGAAACAAGGGCTGGATGCTACCTGTACGCCACAGCCCAGTGAGTAGGATGCCCACCTACTGCATGGGAATCCCCTTTTGCTGTACTGAGAGAACAACATAAACCTTGGTTCTTCCTTCCATCCCTCTGGACGAGTGCCCAGGCACCTATTTTGCAGAGCACTGGTTGCTTGAAGCCTGTTTTTCACGGTCCCTCTCAGAAGGTGGTAGCTTGCAGGGAAGTTGTCAGATATCCACGTGATGTCACCTTGACCCTGCAGCAAATAAATGGTTTCTTACTATTAGTTATGCTGAACCAGATAAAATGGGAGAAGGAGTTTTCAGATCTTCAGATGTGTTGTACAGCATGGGAGCACCAGAAAAAGGTGTCCTGTGCTCAGTCTGCATCTTCTCACCAGCAATAAGCCTCCCACCACCTTTTCTACCTCCCATTTGAGAAGAGTTTGGTTTTTAAAAAAAAAGCACTTTGTGACTCTCAGGGTCTTTTAGAGGGAACTAATAATACTTTGTGACAAAAGACCTGCCTGGGTTTAGGGTGGAATTTCTGAGTGGCAGACCTTGCTGAGGATTTGAGGCAACCCCGTATCCAGTTGCTGTCCTGTTGCACGAAATGCTATGTATAACACAAAAAGGTGCAGAGTAAACCAGCCGAGTGTTAAAGCTCTAAGCGAGCTCATAAATTAACATCCACTATGAAAGAAAATACGTGTGTGTTACTGCACAGTTATTACACATCTCTGCTGGAGAACAGCTGCAAAATCCCTGAGCAGCTACTGGAGCCTCAGGCTACACTGCACAACTCAGAGAGATTTTAGCTATGGCTCATGTACCCTCTAGGGAGACAGATTGGGCTTTGGAAAAAAACATGAAGCCAAACCAAACCCACAGAAAACCAGTCTTACTCTGGGCTTTCTGCATGTGACACGTGCAGTCAGCCTGTCAAAGGAGAATTCCTTTAGGTTATAACTCCAAAACACATATTCTCATGGCTTGTTCTAAAGAAGAGATATTTTCTATTTTTGAATAACATAGGGTGTTGATGATAGAATTTGCACAACACTGATGGAAAGTAAACTTTTCTTTTGTCCCTGTGGCTGGAATAAAGTGGACACGAAGTGCTGTGTCCTACAAGATCCTGTCACATTTATACCTAGATGCTAAAATGTCTCCAAATATTCAAGTTAATTCAGAGAGAGAAGCATTTTGCACGGCAATCCTTTTACTGTCAGCTTCATGGTACCTATCACCTGACACACTCTTCCTCCTAGTGCTACTCTAAAAAAATTACTGAAAGGGGATTTTGTATCAGTCAATGAATTACCTACAAACTGCAGAGCAAAGCAGAGCATCTTCCAAATAAATTCAGGCCAGCAGTTAGAAGTGACTTGGAAGCCAAAGCGTATTAGGTTATGGCAAAAGCAAGCTGCAGTGCATCCTGCTGAAGTCCAGAGGGATCATCACACCCTGAGCTGATTGCAATGGCCTTGCAAACACCCACCACAACCAGCAGATGTGCTACAAGCAGGAAGCCTGTGTGGAAACTCACTGTGTCCTCTGATACATCCAGATAAGTGGACCAAAGAAGCCATCTGAATTCCTGGACAGATGTCACCCACATCCCCGTGAATTCCACTGGGGGCTCACAGCAGTCCCCGCGCATTAGGACCCTGTTGGCAAACTTGTTGCCCATTGTTTTCTCCAAGTAAAAAGCAGGATATGACAGGCTGAATTTTGTCCTGAATTCTGTGGATAGGATGACTCAGAGAGTGGAATCTTTCAGGGGCAAAAGAGATCAGTGCTTGCTGGGCAAAGGAAGGTCTTTGCAGCAAGGAAGCCGATGCAATTAGCCCTTGCCTTTAGGGAGCTGATGGAGCCTGTGCTCAGCTGTGGTGGCAGCCAGAGGCTTCTCTTCCTCACCACTTCACTGCAGACATTGCTTCAGTTAATTTGGTGAAGAAACACTGCAGGGGAAGTGACTTTGATGTTTCCTGCAGGAAAGTATACATAGACCAGCCAGTGCCTCGTGCTTTACACGCATGGCCCGGTCAGAGTGGATTTTACACTCAAACACGCAAGAGTTGTAGCACAATGGATCTGTGTGGGAGGGAGGGAGGGACCAGATGCTCAGATGCTTCCTTCCCCACCCTGCCCCAGTAGTGGCATGCACATATCTTGCTTCTCCTTCTTAAAGAGCGTGGCCATTTCCAACTCCATGCAGCACTTCCCAAGGGCTCAGCTCCAGGCTGACCATCATGCACCAGGCTTCATTTCCACCACTTACATTACATAGAATATTCCTTGTTACTAGTTGTTTTGGGGGTTTTTTGTGTACGTGATTTTTTGTATTTTTCTTGATGAGATGGAAGAAAAAATAACTTTGGACCACTTAGACCTTCTGCAAAGAAAGTGCTTAATTTCTTTGAAAGTTGCCTAAGCCCTTAAGAAAAACTTAGAAGGAGGGGACTATGAAAAGAGACTGAGAATATAATGAAAAGAAGGTGTTTCCAAACGAAACAAAGAAAATTAAAAATCTTGTTTGACCTCTTCATCATCATCTTCAACCTCCCATATCCATCTTCTACCCTGCATCCCTACACAGAATACATCTGCATTCAGCTGGGCCAAATTGGGAAAAATTTCACCTGTTTGCATGAATAGAATCCATTTCTCCAAAACTCCATTTGTGGGTTTGTTGAATGGACTGGTTTGCACAGACACCCCATCCAGTTCTAACACTTTAGTCACTAGGAAGCTATAGGTACATTTTTCTTTCCTAAAGGGGTTATTAAAGCCTTTTCCCACCAAATCCTCCTGGAAGTAGAGACTAAGGAAAGGCTCAAACATGGGCTGAGCTGTAATATCACTATTGCTCAGTGGGGAGTCTTGTCCCCAAGGTAACTCGCACTGGAAAAGTTTGTTTGCCATAAAAGTAAACACTGCTATAGTAACCTGCCCTGTGCAGAACGGCCCATGCCAGCAAATCTAATAATTCCTTGCATTCTCAGAAGTAACTGCAGGGCAGATGAACCCAAAGTGCCTTTAAATGACTCACTTTTGAGCAGCACATTGCTCAGTGCATGCTCTTGTTCAAGGCTTATCCCACTCTCTACAGTTCTCGCCTGCACTCTGCCCCAAACAATCCCAGCTGCTTCTCTTCCAGCTCCCCCTCTGGATGGTTTATCTTTTCCTTGTGTTTCCCACTATTTCCTGACCTAGTAGGCAATGAATCCCCATTTCACGCTTTTTGGAACCCTCACCAAGGCTCTGTATTTTTCTTGCCTTCTGGTCAGTGTCAGTCTCACTGGCTTCTGTCTTCTACCTTATACCAGGTTCTCCCTCTGACTTGCTTTGCCTCTTTGCCTCTTTCTGCCGCTTTATTGCCTGTTCCATCTGCCTGAACCAAGCACCCACCATCTCCTCAGGCTCTAGAAAGGGTGTCTTTGCCCAGTCAGGACAAACATCCTCCAGCCCCCTCTGTCAAGGGTTCCCTGCCTCTCTGCCAGTGCCACATCAGTCCTCTCCTCACACAGTTCTTGGGAGTCCTTGCAGCAGGGTGTTGGAGAGTTCAGACATCCTCATGAAGTTGCCGCCAAATCACAACACAAGAAATTATTGAAGGCTATTTGGGTACAAGTCCTGGCCTGGGAAGTAAGAGTGCCATATAATCCCAGAGGATAGCAATATTCCAGAAACATGTGCATCTGCCATTCTCTCATCTTTTTACGAGCACCACAACCAGTAGGTCAAGGAGAAGAGTGAGATTTCTGGGCAAGATGGGTCTGATGACTGAATTTGTAGAACCTTTCTCATGTTTTGATGAATTTGTCCTCCACATCTTCTATTCCAGAGTGAGCTCTCAACCCCCTGCACTCACACCAGTTGTCCACCACGGCCAGCTGAAAAGAGAAGGAACAGACTAAGCAAGTTCAACCACTGGAAAAGGTTGAGGCTGCCACAGGCCTGGAGGATGCCAGCTTGCCTGGACCTCTCGTTGGTGGGCTCATTCTGCTGTCCCAAGCACCAGTGGTAATGCAGGGCTTGTCCTGTCTATGCTGCTATTCCTGTCCTCGTGTTCTCCTGGCATTTCCTCTTCCATTGGTCTCTCCATCTGCTGCGAATTCCCACAGCATCAGCTCAGAGGGACAGAGATCTTTTGGACTCTCTCCTTCTGATTCCAGAACCACCTTTGCCATATTTTAGGCATCTCTAAGAAGCAGATGAGCTCTGGGGAAAGCTGTAGGGTTTGTGAACACACTCAGCAGTAGACACTTGACTTTTACTGACCATCTTACACAGGTCAAGTCTGTATAGCTTTTAAGACATCCCTCCACACATTTCTAAAAACACAGTCCTCAGCCATTCAAATTAGGAGCCATGGAGAGGCAACCAATTCCCTCCCTAACTCATGCACACAAAAAGTATCACTACATTAGGACACCTCATAAATAAAACATATGTCAGAAATTTTCCTAGCATCAAACACAGTAAACAAATGCATTCAGTCCTGTTTGAGTGAGGAGACATTTGTGCCAAGCCGTGCTGCAGGAAATCATGTTTATACCTGCACAGAAATTGCTCAAGATCATTATGTCCTTGCGAAACTATGACTTCTGTCCCCTCCCTCTCTCCCCCAACCCCACCACAGCCAAGGCCTGGGATAGCCAAGGCTCTCTGGGCACAGGATTGAAACTACGCAAGTGCAGCCTGCCTGGATGCCACTGGTCTATTTGCTCAGTGACTCAGAGCACTCTTCTCATTCCTCCTTCATCCCAGTTATTCTTTGTCTCCTCTCATTTTTTCCTCATGCCCGGATTGCAGTGGGAGCCCCTTCTTCCTCAGAAAGCCTGGAGAACACTCTAGGAGCAGAACATGGCCTTTGGGAATAGGCAGGGAGCTGAACTCCATTCCCACCTAGCAGCTGTGATCCTGCTGTGAGCAGCCGTCATGAGGAGCGTATGGAAAGGGTTGAGGAAAACACCAAGTTCAGCAGCTGACCATCTTATAAAGTATCAGCACAGAAATCCTGTCCAAACCATGCATGTTTACTGTACTAACCTACTGCAGCCTGAAGCAGGACCACAGCTGGACCCAGTTCAAAAGCTCAGAATTTCAGTGACTGATAACAACGTCTGGGAAGAGGTGAAGAATGTGACAGAGAGAGAAATATGACTTCTCTCTCTCATTTTATTTATTAGGAAAGACAGCAGCCTTAATTAATTTTTTTGTTTCAGTTGGAGGGTTTTTTGTTTGTTTTTGTTTTGATTTTTTTTGGTCCTGATCTGAATTTGGCCATCCACGGTAGAGTATGAGTGAGACTGAGCACCATCATTTCTCCTCTGTGTGATGCGTTGCTGAAAAACTGCTTTACAATAAAACTTTTTAGAGCAGAGGCATTACAAGCCAGGACCTCTTTGTACCAAGAAGACACATGTCCATGTGCACAGGAGAGCTGGAGCCAAGCCAAACCTTTGGAAGGTCTAGAAAATCAGGTGATATGTCTCTGGGAAAAGGACACTTTGCTCAAGAGGGGCAGGTGATCAAATACTGAAGAGTCCATGAAAATGAAGAGGATGCTTCCATTATTATTTGGAAGGGAGCAGTGATGATAATCACCTCCTCTGTTCTCTTAATGTCAGGGAGCAAACATTCATCACCAATTTATCACCTGCACAGAAACAGAGGCCAGTGTGAAGTGAGAGGGCATCACCTTTCCCTGGACTGCCTGTGGGAACAGTGTGAGCTGTCACACACCTCTTTAGGCTGAAACCACTTCATATTCCAGCTGCTGAACCCTTGCTGTGTTTAGTAGCCCCACTTGCAATACGTGGGTAATTAAGTTGATCCATAGAATGTGTGTAAGTAACACAGCTGAGTAAATGAAAAATACAGCTCGTAGGCGGCCTGTGCTGAGTCTGTGAG
The DNA here is from genome assembly GCA_013398115.1 of Falcunculus frontatus. Lineage (NCBI taxonomy): Eukaryota > Metazoa > Chordata > Aves > Passeriformes > Falcunculus > Falcunculus frontatus. The sequence continues at coordinate 255,941 of VZRV01010000.1, forward strand.
GGAGGCTTCTGAAACAGCTGCTTGTCAGATGGGGAACAGGTAAACAGTGCATCACTGAAGTCAGAACTGAATCAAAATCAGTGCCAGATAAAGGGCCAGAAAGATCCTTCTGATCATTTACACAGGTCATGCAATTTCACTTCACAGTTCCTGAATCTGCCCTCATAATTTTTAACTGATTTAAAACAAGCCTTTCAAAAATTGTCCCATCATGATTTACCAAATCCAAGCTTTAGGGAGTCTGTTGCACCCGTTGGCAATGCCCTACAATGAGAATTTGCCTTTTCTGATCAAGAGAAAAACTATACCTAACTTAGAAGCAGGATTTGTTTACAGGGAACTGCTGACCATCAAGTATGTATTTTGATCTCTAACTATTTAATATTTTAAAATTGGGCTAGGCAGAGAAATGTCTGTGGAAATAAGACTAATTGTTTCTATTAAAATCTGGAAGATTTGTAAAATCAAGCAGAAAAGTTGTTGAAACATCCTTTTCCACCTTTTGAGAATAAAGTAATTTTCAATTTCCACCATAGAACAGCTTCTTATTTTAATATCCTACTGTAACATGCATCATAATGTAAGAAAGTAGTTATAAAATGTAGTGCAAAATGGAAACACAGAAAAATAAAAATTAATCATATCAAAAGATTGAATTTAAATCAAACAAACTCATGTCTGTGTTCTTTTTCCCAAAGGTTTCCCTTACAGCAATTTTGAAGTTTCAGGTTCTCAATCCCGCTCTGAACAAACTCTGGAAATCTTCCTGAGGCAGAACATCAACATCCAGTAGGACCTTCCAAGATTTATGTTGCTGACCCAGCTTGCATTACCAGGGGACACAGTATAGCTGTATCATGTACAGAGATCCTGCCATTAGTGTACACACAGCTACATCTGGGGTCTCTGCCAACACAGCCATTCCAGCACAGCCTCTGAAGGAGAAACTCTGCTTCCATCACTGGTAATCCTGTCTGTTCCTGCTTCGCTTCGTATCTCCACACTGGCTCAAAAATATGTGTTTATCTAAAATAAAGATGGCTTTTGGGGTTACACTTGGCTTGTGCAATGTGGTCCTACCCACTTCTATTTTGTTTGATTTTTTGATGTACACACGTACATGCATATATATACATGTGCATTCACACATATAACAGAAATATACAACTTTAAAGACAGAATACAGGCTTTTTCTAACGTTTTCCAGGTGTTTTTCGGGCCCAACAGCTGAGACTCTTTTTTTTCTTTCTAAAGTACTGAGAGGATAAATATTGTCATTTAAAAAATAAACTTCCTCAAAATCGTCCTTTCTGTTCTGAAAGATCGTCTTGTTCTTTCGGTGATTTATGATATCAATCTGTAACTCCACGTGTATTGTTCAGAGTGTTCAGCAAACAAGACGTGAGTGTTTGAAATACTTCAGGGCAGGAAGACGCACAAAACATTAAAACAGCCTCCCAGTTCTAGTACGGGCACTTGAAATCCAGTGTCTTCTTTCCTGTTAATACATCTCGTGCTGTCATTGCCTCTTCATTTCCACATAAACGAGCATTGACAGGGCAGCTAAGCCAGGTATTTGCTGTGCAGAGACCAAAACCAGCTGAAGTTGAGTACATTCCCACTTTTTAAAGTGTTAGGCCATTGGCCAGCTGGGCCGAAATTGTCTGATCCTTTGTTTTTTGAGTGAATGCTTGCTTGATGCCCAGGCAAAATTTCAGTGTAGGAACGTGGGCCAAGTAAAATGCAGGAGCATGATGAATGTTAGGAAATTGGTGTACTATGACCATGGAAACCACCATTTGGCGGCAGGGCTGGGGCAGCCCTTTCCCTGGCCAGTTAAATCCCAGGGGTTCCCACCAGAGGTTCCCACCACGGACCTGCTGCCTGAGGAAACCAATTTCTGTTTCAAGAGGCTGGGACACGAAAGTCTCCAGAGAGAAGAGCAAAGAAGATAGCCTAAAAAACATGAGCCCTGAGAGTATTATGGGAATCCTGAAGGCCACAGCCTGAGGGTTTCTGGGCAAGAGGGGAGACCAAACTCCTGCAAGACCAGCCATGTTGGGGAGAAAGCAAGACAGTGGGGAGGAGAGGGAAGAAAGAGAGGAGTAAAAAGAAGATCTGGTAACTTAGTTAGGGGTCCAAGTAATAATTTAGGTTGGGAGCCACCTCTGGAACAGCTCAGTCCAACTTTGAGTTGGACAGAGATTAGCTTGCTCAGGGACTCGTTCAGTCCAGCCTTCAACCTCTCTGAGGATGGGAAATCCCACAGCCTCTCTGAGTGACTTGTGCTATATTTGACCACTGTCGTGGTAAAATATTTTTTGGCCTTATATATAACTGGAATTTTCCGTGTTCCAGCTTTAGACATTAGAGGGCACATCCCTACTTGCACCTTTTGTTTATGAATTTGTGCAATCCCTGGCTCTGCTGGCACTCCTTGTCTCCACAGCCTTCTAAAGCAACAAACTCCCCAAGCTGAGTACCAGCTGTGCAAGAAAGGCTAATCCTGGTGGTCTAAGCCAAGAATGACCTTGGGATGGTGGCGAGCAGATGGACAACAGATAGTTCCCTCTTCATACACCTTCTTCCTCTGTTAAGACCCATTTTTCTATCATAACCTATTTTTGAGGTTGGAGCTCTGGGACCAACAGTTCCACAAACATTTGACTTGCCTGAAGAATATTGTAAAGGTTATTAATTTCATCAGTGACTGATTTGCATAAATTTGTTCAGCCAGCACTACAATAGCTCTTTCTGGCCAAGTCTGAATGAATTACGCATCTAATATTATATATCTCACAAATGTTATATGTGTATTACCGACGTGCTCACGTGCTCACACATACATTTCATCACCTCGATACATCCTTTCATGTCAGGTATGTGAATTATTTTGTTTATAAGAAACAAAGTTCCCTCCCTGTGCCAGGATTAAGAAGACCTGCGTTCCTTTCCTGCCTCTCCTTGGGATCCCATGTGATCCGGCCAAGTCATTTCATGTCTCTGTGCCTCTGTCTCCCGTCTGGAGAGCAGGGGCAGTGCTTGAGAAGGAACCGCGCGGTTCGCTCTCCTTGGAGCTGCATCCTGGAGATGCCGAGCGGGAAGAGCAGGGATGTGTCACTCTCTGCAGAACAATGGCAATTCTGACATTCCTAATGCCATGGCAATATGAATATTCAAAATAGCAGGGCCTTTGTTAGAGATCTTGATTAATCGGTGATTAATATCGCTGTCATTTCCTTAGAATAACATGTGCTGTGCTCTTATCTGGAGAAAAGGGAAAGAGAGAGGGGGGAAAGATAGTGCCTGAGTGTACTGGTACATGGACTTCAGTCGTGTCAGACAGAGCCTGGAGACTCGATTATGAGCAAACACTGGTTCCCAAACCAGCCCTATTCCTGTGACATTTACGCTGCTCAGGTTCATGTACTTAACACTCAGCTCCAGGAACCCTCCCTGATTCCCAAGTGCCGCTGGTGTAAAGTGTCAAACCCACCAAACTCCGGGATGACAATTAGACACTGCAGCTATTTTCATCTTTCTCTTGTGGACACACTGTGCCCCTCGGCTGATCCAGCTTGGCAAAACTCTCCTCTGAGCCACAGAGCACACAGAAGATCCACATTACACCTTGTCATAATATTCGTCCCTAATTAAGTTATTTCAACAAGAAGGCATCTTTGAAGGACACACATATTTTAGTGGAAAATTAAATCATTAAGCACATTTATTTGGGACGTTTCTATTTCACTGGAACATCTGAAGATAACTTTACCATCAAAGCGACCATATCACGTAATTGCACTCAAGCTGCTGGCCACAGTATGTCTCCAGAACACCTTCTCACCCCATTATGTGGCTCAGACAGAAGAATTTTGCCCTCAAATTCTTGTTAGGCACACATATAGTGCATATTTTCCTACTAGACAAAGCTTAACTGTGTACAATTCCTCTGCAATGAATTACTTCTCTAGGATTTAACTACAAAGGCCCATTTGGAAACCATAAATGCAGCACCGACCCCAAAGGACAAATCCTACACTTTCATAAAGGCAAAACATAGAAACTACATAACTATGTCAAAACATGGGCCAGAGCACTAGCAACATCTCTTCAGAAGGGGTCTACATTTGACAGACAGAAATGTCTACTTCAGCCAAGGAGCTAAGAAAGGAGTCCAGTTCAGTATGTGAAATAATCAAATGGGGTGCAAATTTCATTCATACTTAAGCTCTGTAAATTAAGATGGATATGAAAATGTGTGTTTCTAAGAGGACACTCAAGCAAAGATAAGCGGTTAAGTGCTCACAGCTTTGGTTGTGTCAATGTTATCTGTAGATACTCTTTTTCCATAACACTCTGAGTGACTTTTTAATGTATAGATAATATGTTTCTTAAATGCAGCCCATATACATGCACTGTGAATGGCTCTACCATTAATAATGTAAATTTTGCTGTTTAATAAAATTTATGCTCCTTTCAGGATTCTTCTTTCTGGTTTTGTTTGATGAAGCTTCTTTAAACATGCTGAATGGAGTATTTCAGCAATGGCTTTTCCATCACTGCTGCACTAGACTGCCCTGTCTGCTGAGAAAGGTGGTGGCTCTGTTTTGTTAGCAGGGAGGGAAGTTTCTCGCCAGAAGTCTCACACTTGCAATTCTTAGAAAGGTCAGAGATGGAGACTAAATTTTTAACAGATGCAGACTTTGCTCCCCTGTTAAAAACAGCCAGATCCTTCTGGGTTCTCCAGGCCAGGAATGTCCTGGGGTCCGAGGAAAATTCTGATGTCCTGGTTGCTCATGTTTTTCTTCATGAGGAATCACTATCAGCAATGGCCAAAGTTAAACTCCCTGTTTTCACTCCCAGTCCACTCTTTTTCCATCTTCCTCCACCACTCTTGGCAAAATCTCCATCTACTCTGTTCTTAGTGCTCTCCTGACTGTGTTTCCTTAAGTTTTACTGTATGATCCCAACTCTGCCACTCACTTTTCTGTAAACTCATCCTTCAAGCCCATCCCTGCTCCAGGTTTCCACATCCTCCATGTTCACCAGAAAATAGTAAATAGTATTTACTATTTTCTCCTTACCTGATGCCAGTTGAATGACTCTTGCAAACACGGGCTGAACAAACATATATATATATTTGTATCATGCTCAAATAAACTTAAATATTGCAGCAACAGAATGAACAGTAGAACTTCTTTTTTTCTTCATTTAATCACAGTGCTTCTAGCATCTGAAAAGTTGAACAAGGTCTGCAGTAAGCCCTGTATAAAGATGAATATGTAGAGAGATATTTACCAGTTCAAGGAATTTACAAAGTACAGAAGGAGGAAAATGCACACTGCTGTGATGGGAAATTGAGAAATGGGAGGAATGCAGGCACTTATCAAGGTCACGCACGAAGCTCGTGGCAGAGCATGGTATAGACTGCACAATACTCAGGCACCAGCCCAGGCCTTTGCCAAGCAACTATCCAACTTTTTAAAATATTCATGGAAGAAAGACAGGCTTGTGCAATGCTCCACAAATAAGACAGAACAAATGACAAGTCATTACCCTGTAGCAGGGCAGACTGCAGAAACTGAATTTCAGGGGTTATTATCTGCTGGTAGAAGGTTGTAGATATTGCCAAATGCTAATTTAAATTTTTTTTCTGGTTTACAGTGCTTAGGAAAAGTGAGAAGTTTTATTCTCAGCCTTAGCACTGCAGCAAATTCTGTTCAGTGGAGTTAAACTGGCCATGTTAGCAATCCAGAATTTATATGTCACTGTTTTATCAGATTTCCAGAGACATATAATGTCTCTTTCTCCTGCCAGTAAAACCAGATGCAGAAGTATCCTCGTGTGTTTATTTAGCACAGAATTGCTAATGGCTGGGAGTAGCACACACTGGGGTGTGGCTTCCACATCTTGCACGGAGAAATCAGCACTAAGAGACCAGAATTAAAACAGACTGAAGCAGAAGTGCAATCGACTGACCTTGGCGCCAGCAGAGTGGGAAAAACATGAAAATCTGGACTCAGAAGCCAGGTCAAGGCTGATTTTTACCCCTTGAAATTCAGAGGTACTTGATACAAAGCATTAATATAAGTAAATTCTTTGCTTTCCGTTTCCTTAAGGAAACAAACTTTCAGGCTGCAGGCAGTCCTTTTCATCTCAACTTGAAGGGAAGAAAGAAAATGCTGGGTTGGTCTTTTCAGTGAAGAACTTTTTGCATAGCTTCATTAAGACAAAACAAGATGGCATTATAGATTAAAGTAAAGACTTCTGTTAAGCAGGAGGTTAAACAAATCTTTAATCACAGCTCCTGCTTCATGTGCTAATCCTGATTTCATGACAGTTTGGAGGTACAGTCTTTTCCTCTGGCTCTGTTTGGCTCAGCTTGAGTCTGAGCATCCCTGGTTGAAAACAAGTCTGGGACCTACAGCGTTAACTTTTAGCAAAAATGGGGTGTTGCTCCAAGATGCCTTTGGTGGGAAAATTATGGTGTCAGTGGAGTTATCTCCTATCTCACCCTCACAAAGCTCTTCATCAGCAAAAAGCAAAGCACCCTGAGCTGTCCTGCAGCACACAATCCAGGGAGCACAGAGGACCAAAACATCTGCAACAGAAGAGGGGCTGTTATCCCACTCACAGCACTCTGCGTTTTGCTCTGCTCCGGTGTCAGGAAGGCAGCCACGTGCCCAGCAGTCTTTGGCTGGGAGAAACAGTGTGGTTGTTCCTAACACAACTGCACGACAGTTCCAGCCTTGCTGAGCATTCAAACTGGGGTTAAAGTAAAGGTGAGGGCTGAAAAAACAGTTCCAGAGAAGGGTTAGGGTGGGAGAGCAGCTGGCCCACCAAGGGCAGTTCTGGGTTAAAAAACCCAAACCCAAAAAACTCCTTTGCACAGAAAATGCCAGTGTCCAACCAAGGCAGCATCCTTACCAGTGTTAAAGTCACATTTAAAGCAATAAACTCCCCACTGCCTCTGAAGAAGCAGCAGCAGAAATCTCTGATAAATGGGAAGGGAGGAGAAGAGCATTTTACATTCTCATGGTTCCTTGGCTCACTCCAGCACTGTTTGATTAACTGGGAGCAAGATTTATGTGCTATAAAGTGCTCTGGTGAGGTTGCTCACGCCAAAGCTCTGCACCTGGGTTTTGAAAGCCTCTCTAAAGTGATGAGAATATCTGTATATTCTCATCTAGGAAAAGAAAGCCCCCCTGAAAACCAAAAGTAACTACTGCTTTTTGGCAGAACAGCAGAGTGCAATTTCACCTAGGAGGGAGATTTGCAAAAGTACCGACAACCACTAAATGGCCTGGTCCCACAGAAACTGGATGTGGGTGAGTATTTCATGGCCATTTACCCCTGGGTAGAGGTGTCCCCTTACCCCTGATTAGTTTGGATTCTTCCATATAAGGAAGATTAAAGAAATACCCCATTAAATTATTTCAGGATTGTTATTGTTTTTCAATCTTGAATTATTCTACCCAGTATAATCCCATGGAAACTTGTTTCAGAAGACGAAGGAGCTCAGTGGATCTTAATGGTTAGTGGAGTCACATTCTTGTGTGACATCTGCCTCTAATATGATTACTTGGGAATGAGCACACCAGGATGAGCAGTGCAACCAGGGATGTTATCAGCCTCTCAACAGACTTGGAAATTGATTTTCATCAACTATTGTTTAAAACTGTTGTGCTGAGCTTTGAAATTGGCCCATTTTGCACATAATTATGCTGTGCTGATGATGTTTTCAACCCCTTTTAGAAGCCATCAACAGTCTGCAATATCTGGGTGTTGTGCAGGCTTTGTCTGGAAATGGCATCCAGCCTTCAGCGAGCTCTGAGCGGGTGGAAGCTGTTCAAGGGGACATGTTAACACCAATTTCCACCAAGCAAGGTTTCTCTCAGAAATGTGCTGCTGTTTATCACCAGTTGATGCCACATGTGGTCAGAGCCCTCATTTGATTTGACTCTTGTTCCAGGGTTGAGCGCTGTGAACTGGGACAAACTTTATGGCCTGCAAGAGCTGTGGTGGCTCCAGACTATCCAAGAATAGGATGGGAGAAGAGAGTAGGTGTCTGCACTTCAACAAAGGTGGAGAAATAGCAGGAGCAAAACAGCCTTGAGGAGGGGAAGCTGAGGCAAACTGGATGCTTAGAGACCAAGATTTTGACAAATCTTGGAGGTCAGTGGCCTTGGGCAGAGAGAGGGAAGGGGGGAGATGATGTTTTAAATGGAAAAGATGCAACCCGAGGAATTTCTTTGCTCTCATGCCTCCACATCAGTGTTCAGTGGTGCAGCCTTAGAGGCTCATGCCTGGATGGAGCACAGCTGCCTGCTCCCAGGAAGGACAGGGCTCTCAGTCTCATCCTTGTGCACTACAGGAGGGAGGGTGACAGCCAAAAAGGTGGTGGTTGAGTGGCAAAATACTGGGAAAGAAAGAGGGCTTGGGGTGTGAGGAGGTGCCTTGGAGTTGAAGGTCTTTAAAGTTGAGGTGTGAAAAAATTGCTTTTTCAAAATCAATTTGGGGTCTCACTTTTGGCGCACACTGAGGAATCTGCAGTGTTGGAGGCAGTCCTTGCATCATTACAAGAAAGCTTGAACAGCAACTAGAAGGACTTTTATCTTCTAGCCTTTTTGTGGCAAGGTGCTGCCATTACTTGCTGCTGATCCCTCAGACATTGCCCTCTGCACCTCCCACCTCTGTATTCACGCCAAGCCCTTCAACCACACAAGGTACAAGAACAAAATTTGCATTTAGTCTTTGAAGCAAAAACAGTATCTCCAGGGCTTCACGTGGATTAGGTCATTAGATCTCTCCTGTTGGACAGGAGCTCCCTGAAGGAATGCAAGGAAGTAAGCACTGTTTCATCTTTGAAAGAAGTCAAGAGCCATGGATTTAACTCCCACTTGATCCTTCCAATTATGGAACCTGGTTCAAATCTAGAGAGGACTCGAGGAGAAGAGAAGCTATGGTTCTGCATGCAATTTGAAGACATCCTCTTCAATTAAGTGGTATTTGACTCTGACAAAAAGCTGGTCTGCAGGCACTCACACTGCCTGGCTTGTTTCTGGGTGTCCAGGCTCCCTGGGACTTGATGTTCATGTGAACAATAAGTGCATAAATTCTCCAAATGTCAGGCACTTCCTGGCACTTACTGGATGCCTTGTACTCACCGCTCACTGCACAGAGCTCCCTGCTAGATGATGCTGATGACATTGGAAATGCCTGCAGCCATCTCCAGCCTGTTGTCTGAGGGCCTTGTGGTCACCTCCCGTGTCATCTGAAAGCTTTTCCTGGCACGCTGGAGGAGAACGGCAAACCAGGTTTACCTGCATTATCTCCAGGCCTTTGCAAGTTCCCCTCACAGGAGGAGAGCTAATTTGGCAGCAGGATCACAAGTGCTGGTAGACCCTGTGGAAAAAGTCAGTCTTGCTAGCACTGGAATCTGCTTTGTTTTCTTTCCAAAGGGGTGCAGAGCACAGAGTTTGTTCAGCAGCTCTGAAGGCATCAGCTGTCCTCTTTATGAGGCTGAAGAAAGGCTGATTTTTTTGGTGCTGTAGGTATACCTCAAGATCAGTTCTACAGATAAGTGGTCTATCTCATTTTGAAATGCAAAATAGTTAACTTTACACGCAGAAGGACTTTTCCAGCATGATAAGTAACCAGCTGATAAGTTGGAGGGAACCAATTCAACACTATCCCACAACCATGAAGTGTGAGGAGTTAAATGAGCTTTCAGAAATTGATCTAGAAAAGAGATATTTCAGATGGTGAGCTGACGGAGCCAGCAGTGCAGTCTGGGCCTGTGACAATCCTGTTAACATGCTAGCTATAAAATTGCACCCACATCCGTACGTACACACATTTATGCATATGTAAGTATATTAATCCCCTAATTGGCCTGTAAATGAGATGTTGGTACTATCTAAAAATGAGACATAGCGCACAGTGAGGAGTGCAAGGATTTTATCTGTGGGCTTATTTGTAAAATGCTGGCATTTAAATTCAGTGCACTTCTAATTTTTTGTAATCTGGATGCCTGAATGGGGACAAATTGTGGTGCTGCTGCTGCTGCTGCTGGAGCTCCAGCAGCACAGATCAGCAGAGGACCCAACCCATACAGAACAGCATGAACATCAGTTCCTCCTGTTTCCTTGTGAAAACTGGTGTGATTCCTCTCGCTGATGAAGTGGCAAACCTGTCTTCCAGAATTCCAGCTGGCATGGTATAAGTGTGTACACTGTTCTCCATTGATGGTAATTTATGAAACTTTAACAAGAGGGGGTTTAACTGGTGCTAGAGAGCTTGATTTCTTGAACCTCAGATCGAATCTCTATGTATGCAGAGAAGTCCGGCTATAAATAATTCCTGTGCTGTTTTATAAACTATTCTAAGTACCAAATATCATCTGTTAACCTTATTTGCAATTGGTACATGCAGCTAAAGGAAACAAATGAACTGCTGCTGAATTAATTCACAGCCCATCCAGAAACTTTTTTGCACTTTGTCTGGAAAGTTTCCAGGCAGCAGAGCAGCTGGTACGCAAAAAGTGGGTGGCTTCCTAGGAAGGGGGGGGTTGGCTTTTTTTTTTTTTTAATACAATTTGTTTACAAAAATATCCACCTTTGGCCAGATTTAATTCTGCCAACCTGCCTGGAGTAGCCCATTTTGAAGAGAGTGCTTTGGTTCAGACTGGCCTTCGTTTGTCATTGATGGGACAAGCTATAAGCCAGTGAGAAGACACAGCCCTTTGCTCTCAATAATTTCCTTAGGGTGAGAAAACCTCCTGGTGGTGTCCACCTCTCTGCCACAGATGGGACTAAAGCAACTCCTCTAAACAAAGCACTGAAGTTTTTCATGGTCCCTGGGAGGGCAGGAAGACAATGTGATGGTTTTGGGGGTTGCTGGTGCCTGAAGGCGAAGGAGCTCTCAGTGTGTGCCTCTCCCTTGGGTAAGCCCTGCTGGGCTGCAGGCAGTTCCTGTCTAGGGGAGAGCTTTATAAATAATCTCTCTTTTCTAGGAACGTGCCCAATTTCTTATGCCAGTTGCTCCACTGCATTTGCAGTGAGAGAAAAACAACAAAAAGAATTTTCTAAAATGCTCGTTCTTGAGAAAAAACACTTCTCCGAGAAATGCAGCTACGAACACTCTCCCTCATCTCTTCTGTAAAAGTTTTTTTTGCTGTTGCATGTCTAGGTCAGGCCTCCCATGGCGTGTGCTGCAGGATGTGCAGGATGTGGCCCAGAGCTCTCCTGCTTCCATGGCCCTGAGCTCGTGCTTGTTCCAGGGGTAATAACAACACTGCTAATGACGATAATGACTGCAGAGCTGGAAGAGTATATCTGATGTTTTCATAGGTGATGTAACTTTTCTTGATATGGAGATGCCTCTCAAACCCCTTCAGCTATACTTTTTATTACACTCTATTTTCCTTTATCTTTTTTTTTTTTTCTTTAAATACACTTTTGATTCTGGTATAAAACAGCTGACGCATTCATGGACAGACAAGTTTCCACAAGCAATTAAATTTTGGGTGCAGACATTGGTGTCCTATAAATGACATTTCTTTTGAGGAAGGGAGGAAACACAATGGAAAAGAAACTATTTTAACTTTGAAAACAACAACAGTAAAAACTTGAAGTAATTTCCTAGAAAAGAAAATAATTAAGAGCCAAATCACTGCTTTACGTACAATATGAAGCCTTCATCAGTAATGAAAAATCTAACAAAACACCTTGAAAACCCTGCGAGGCTAAAGAGACCCTTGGCTGTGTGGGGATGAAGGTGGCACCAGAGGGAAGATGACACACTTGCCATGCCTGGTCCTCTCTCAGTGCCAAAGGACACAGTGGTGTTACTATTGAGGCTGTTTGGAAAAGTTCTAAGCCAAAGGGTGATGTCAATTACTGTGTCTGGAGCAGCTCCGCTAACTTCATCTCGAAATGCTACTCCAAACATTGTCATGCTTGTGGATGGTGGGAGTTCGGTCTGTTTTCCCTGGAGTTGCCCTGCAGGCATGCCTTTCTCTTCCCAGCAGGAGCACATCCTGCACTGCTGTAATACATCACCTGCTGCCGCTGCAGAAGCGAGGGGAAAATTGCACTTGTGATTAATGCCTGAAGTTTTTATGGATGTTCGTAAGACATCACTTTCTGTGACCACAGGAATTCAAAGCTTAGTCAAGCTATTAGATCTAAAATGTTTTCACTGAGGTATTTTGCTTTTGAAAACAGAAACAAAGCAAAATCCTTATTCTTTCATCTGCAGAAAGAAATATGCTCCTGATGAGCTACTGGAGGGTGTAACAGAGAGCAGGATCCCTTCCCATTCCAACCTCGGGACAATGCTGAAGTCACTGCTCTGGGGTGGCTCCATTTCGTCCTGGGATGAAGGAGAGCCGGTTTGGAGCTGCAGCCTGATAAGATGTCCATTGGGAAGGCTGCCCTTGGGTACACACCTCTGAGCCTCCTCGGGGACGTACCACAGAGCTTTCCAGAGCTCCCAGGGGATGGCACCCTTTGCTTGGCTCCACTGTTAATGCTTGCAGGAAGCACTCGAGACAGCGTGGGCAGCATGGGCTGGCACAGGAGGGAAGGCATAGCCACCATGAATGAGGCTGGAAGGTGCCCCAGCACGCTGGGCCTGGGCATGCTGCAGGGCTGGGGCTCACTGGAGGCCATGGGGCTGGCTGGGAAAACCCATGGGAAAGTGCTACAACATCACACCAGGATGGACCAAAGCAGCCCCACATTCAGCCCCCACCTCTCCTTGGAGGGGGACTTCCAACAACTTCACGTGGTGCTGTGCCCACCCACCAAAGCCTGACTTTTTGCCCAGCTCAGTCGGGGCAGGGCAGCAACTACAAGCCAAGAAGAGGAAGCCCATGTCCCTGCCTTGCATGGGGACCCTGTGGCCCTCCCTTGGCCATCATGCGACCCCTCAGCCACACGTGGGTGAGCATTGCTTGGATTTCACCCAGAGCAGCCAAATCTGTGCCCCGAGGGAGCCCATTCCTCCTGCCCCATGTGCTCCAGCCAGCTGAGTAACCCTGCAGGAATCAGGCACCAGGAAGTCGGCGGAGCTGCCGGGCACGCGCCGGTGCCCCACCAGCACCGTGGTGTGCAGGGCCCCTCCCCGTCACCCAGAAGCCATGGAGAGTGTATTCCTGCCGGAGCCAAGAGCGAATACCAGAGGCATGAATCCTGCCCTAACAGCTCACGGTTTGCAGAGCTAAATTAAAACGATAAAGCGGCTGCAAGGCTGGGCAGGCTCGCTGGCACAAGGCTGGCGGCAGCGGCGGGGCCATCGGCTCTGCTGGGTTCTCACCACTGAGGCGTTCGAGCCAGGGAAGGGCTCCTCATGCCCACTCCTCTGCTGCTCCTGGTGTCTTGGGAAGGAGCTCGTCTCCCAGGGCAGAGATGGATTCACCTGGTGCTCGGGTCTCGTCCTTTCCTGGAGCTTGGCTGAGCAGCTGTGGTGGGCTTAGCCCTGTTTCTGTACAGACACTCAAACACATCCATTTGGAAGACCCACTGTGGTCTGCACCAAGGGACACCTTTGCCATTTTTCTCTTCACCTTGCCTTTCTCTTCAACCTCTGATGTTGAAGGGTCAGGCTGCTCTTGTGAAAGGAAAAGCATTTGAGGGATTTGCCCTTTTCCAACCCCCACAACTGCACTGATCGGAGGAATTCAGCTCATCCTCCCTTGGTTTAGGAAAGCTTCAAGATTCATCTCTTCCCTTTAACCTAACCCAAATTCTACCCATGCAAAGGCCCCACCCTTGCACGCTGTGTCTCTGGTCCACCAGGAGAGACCCTTTCCCTTCCCTTGGCTTCCACAGCCAGAGGCTGTGAAGTTTGATGGTTCAAACCATCAAACCAGCTTAAACTGACAAGCTGCTGCATGGACAGATACTTTTGTCCACACAAACTTTCCTCAAAGTAGTCCCAAGGATAAGAAACCTTTCACAGATCTGGTTGTACCTCACCACCAGTGCTCCTCTTCCATCTTTCCCACAAGAGCTCCCCTCCCCTCTTGCCATCCACACCCATTTGTGGGTTTAGGTAATCAGGAATAAATGCTATAGGAAGCATGTACATGTGATTGGAATATCCCCACGATCCCTGAGCAACTTTTCTCTTTGCTGCCTCTCTGTAGGAATAAATGCTATTAAAACGCAAGTGGTTTTCAAAGGACCTGAATTCTTACTCATTTTGTATCTGGATCCTTTGCTGTTCTTAGAAATCTTCTGCCTTTCCAACAGCCAGCAAGATGTCACAGAAACCACAAAAGCCTAAGATACACACATTTACGTTTCCTGGACCTCGCTGGCTGTTACAGTGCCCTGAGACATTCTCCCTGCTCTTGCTCCTCAGGGGCATAACTGAGCTGCTTCAAGGACAAATACTCCAATTATAGACAAAGCAGGCAGCTCTCAGAGGCAGGTGTTAACATTCAGTTACAGCTCCAGCTTCTCCAGTGCCTCTTTCGAGGTTTCCAGGCGGTAAATGTAATCCCCTCCACTTCCCTTTCTGTCCACAGGTCTCGCTGCTCTCTGAGTTCACGTCACTGTCACCTCCTGGTGAAATGGGAAGCATCTGAATGACACCTCTGCAGTAGAAGAGCAGGGACGGAGACATGACAGGTGTGTGGAACACCCCAAGTTCATGGGAGAGTGTGAGTGGTCACCCCAAAACCCACCACCAGGTGAACTAAGGGTAAGGTTGCAAAGCTGGTGGCAAAGGAGAGCAGCCAAGGGTCTCACTCTTCATCCCCACTCAGCTGTTGGAGGACATCCCTGCATCACCCACCTCTGCTCTGGCACAGATGAGTTGGAATACCATGGATCTATCACTTGTACCCAGGGGACAGCAGTAGGATCTGTATCAAGCACTCTTGCAATGAATGTCTCATCCTATCCTGTCCTATCCTAAACTACCATTTCTCAGTGGAAGAAGAGAGAAAATAAAAATGGTGTCAAAGACAACCAACCTTTTTTTCATGTACTATATAACCCTTAGCATTAGTTCCTCTGTACTAACTAATCCTGTAAATAGGTGCCGGGTAAAAGCCCCTATCATTCATTGGTAATATTCTGTTCTGCCATATTTTTCAGTTAACTTTTTCCATCTCCACGGATAGCAGTGTCAGAACTGAATAGACAAAGTACCTGACAGGGAATGGGGCGTCAGGAGAAACAAGTCCCAGTTTTAATGCTGCGACCTTGGGCAAATCACTTATCTGCCCCACTGTTTATGCTTCCACACTTTGTGTGTCTTGTCTGTCCAGACTACAGGTGCTTTGGGACAGACACCATCTCCCAAAATTTGTTTGCAACAATTCCCCTGGGAGGGCAAAGGAGAACATAATAAGTGCTTAGCGTACCATAAAATTATTTAGTAAATAACAGGCAGTTGTGAGTCACTGCCCTGTAACTCCATGTCTGGCTCTTGGTGAGTGTTTTTATACACAACTAAGAGACATAAGGACCTACACCCCATCTTCAAAAGGAGGAACCTAAGGGTCTTGACTCACATGGAGTTGAAAATGCAATGGCTGAGGCAGGCAGATGTCCTGACTCTCTGGATGGGGAACATGAAGAGGACAGCTGGGACCAATCCCTGACTTCAGCTGTCCCACTGTGTAGTGGCAATCACGTGTCACTGAGCTCCCATTACCTCAATCTTTTTAGCCCCTTCTGAAAACAGCTTCATCTCTTGACACTTAAGAACCTACTGGTCTTTTGGCACTAAAATATCTGTTTATTTTGCTGTGTTTGTTTTGCCTTGGGTTTTTTTTCTGGCTTCTGAGCAGTATTTTATCTTCTTTATGGTATTGTTTCATGATATAAAAAGGTTTGCTGAGGAACAGCTATGAATGAACTTTGGTCTGCAGAGCACTTGAGAAGCACCCAGATGTGGGGACAGCTTCATCTGTGGTCTCCTTGTGAGTGATGTGTCCCGCTGCCCCTTCCCTTCTTCACCTGTTGTTCAACTTCATTCAGACTTTGTGATAGTTTGGTAAAAAATATTGGGTAATCCTGGCAAATGCACATCACAGGAGGTGAGGTTTTTTTACCCAAGAGCCACTTCCATACCTGATAACATTGGTGGGTCTCAAGCTCATGCTCTCAGGTCTCTTCCACTGGCTGTTTCAGCAGTGCAATAAAACTGCTGCGAGGTGAGATGGTAGCACGAGGTGGGATGGAGTGGGTTTGTCTTGGTGAGCATGAAGATCTGGTAAGTATGGCAGCTGGATCAGACAGATGTTTCACCAGGTTCAGAGGATTGTTTGAAGAGGTGAGATGTGGAACCAGCATGTTTTTTCTCTCTTCAAAGAGCTTTGAATATATCCCCATAGATAAGAGAGAAGTTTTAAGCATTTGCGTGTAATAATCTTGTCTGACCAAACTAAACCAACCTCCAGATTTTGTGTCCTGTATTGAAATGAGAACGTCTGTGCAACGGTGCCAGCAGGAGGAGAAATTAGAAATTGGAAATGCACAGAAACATATGTTACAGTGAAAAAATGGGGCATATTCAGAAGGGGGCTGTGTCCAGGAGAAAACAAGCACTTCTTAGATCAGACCCATTCCTTCACACATCCATGCCATCACAACCTGACTGGCTCTGCTTCTATGTGGTCCCCCTGCAATAACCCTTTGCAGACAAAACTAGAGGTCCCAGGCCATCAAGTGCATTTTATTCTGGCAAAAAAGACAGGGCTGTTCATCCTGGGTCTTGTTGCGTTCCTCCTTCCACTTCTCCTTAAAAGGCATCACCCACCTGGCCCGATTACGAACATGAACTCAGCAGCCTCACACTCACCCCTGCATAGCAACTGCTGGATAGTGACAGATTTTCAGGGAATTGGTGGTTATCTGATACATAGTTGAGCAGCCACGTCCAAGGCTATAATTGATCCTTGCTCTCTTTTCTTTGCCACAAGCCCACCTGCTAACTGCAGCTCTTTCCATCAGGTTGTCCTCTAAAAAAACCAAGGGATTAATCTTGTGGCATAGCTCAAATTACACAAGAGTTATTTGGTAGAATAATATCTGTGCACTGAGCTAAAGAACTAACCTGGGAGTAAAAAAATCAAATGGGGCTGCTCTCTTAATGTTTAAAACCTAGAGAGATGGTGTAACAGGCAACACAGAGGGTAGATTTGCATTTTTATTTTCATTTTGAAGGGGTTCTCTTGTGCTGTGACATGTGCTCCAGGCTAATGCTGCTTTACCTTAAACTGCTCCCCTCGGGTGAATTCTAACAGCTAACAGCTCTCATGTTATTCCAGCTGTAGGCAAAATGTGTGGCACTGTGCTTTTTATTTGAAAAAGAAAGTCACACTGGTGCAAATAAATGAGACTGAAATCACTGATGCTGCGGATTATTTGCAGCTTGGGAAGTACATGAGGTTGAAAAAATACCTCATTTATGGGCAGGTCACTGTGGAGGTTAAGACCTGAAATGGAGTCATTAGCCATGTTCTCCAGCTATGTTTGGTAATGTTTCTTAAATTATTCTTTGTACAGAGATAAAATCACTGCTTTCTTTTCTCCCTTTTCTGGTTTTATGATTGCAGAATACATTAACATATATTCATTTTTTTGCACTTTTATAGTTGCCTTCACATGTTTATGAACACAAAAGAGGCACTTGGACACAGACAGTGATTCAGCATCTTAAAGGTGAGGAAAAAGACCTGGGGATAAATAGCAGGGAAGGAGAAAGTGGCTGGAGGCAGCTGAGAATGTCAAGGAGAATCCAACACGCTTCACAAAACTGCCACCTGGATCTGCTGGTCACCAGCACCTGACCCTGTACTCGGACATCGGCACAAGGGAAATTCCTTAGGGAAGAAAGGATCATGGAAGCATGGCTTGGGAGTTGTAATTACTGCTTGATGGCCAGTTCTGCCAAACACTGATGTCAGGGCAGTACAATGAGAGGGAAAATCCCCACTGGCCATGCTGCCTCCTTGTGCCTCTCTCTCTCCATGGGCAGGATCCCTCATTTCACAGGTCTCTCTGAGCATCTCAGGGAATTCTCACAAGGGGAACAAGCCTGCAACAACAGTGACCCATCGAAGTCACAAGGATAGTGCTTTTAGAAGAAGAAAGTGCTTCTTTCTGACAACCCTACCAAAAAATTCACCGGCAAAAGAGCTGTTTGTTGGACAGGAGGTTGCAAACATTAAAGCCTGACCTCAGCCATGATTACATGGGACACTGCTGCACTCGATGTCACCTCAGTTCACGGAAACTGGGAGGTAAATTAAACCTCTGTTTGCAGAAGGGACTGTGCATTCATATGCCCCTATAATCCGGGGACATATCGATTTTCCAGCTGGGGTAATTTCCAGTTTAATGAATTACTACTAAAATGAGAAAAAAGAAGGTTTCTACCTCTCACTGCAATCACACATGAATGCTGGGGCTCAGCTGGCCAGCCAGAATCTGTGAGATGCTGTTAAACAGAGCAGTTCTCCAGTTACACGGGGACAGTTCTCCCAGATTTTGAGAATTATTGCAGGTCAGATCTTCTCAGGACAAAGCAGAAGTGTGCATGGCCTGATACCGCAGATTGAGCACCTTATCAAACCACCCACAGTCCACAGCTCCCTGCAATGGCACACGAACAGAGCTGTGCACAGAAGCCCTTGGAAGGTGCAGAGTGACTGGACAGGCTTTAGGCAGCGTGGCATCCCCATGGCATCAAAATCCACATGGCCTTAATAGCATTTATTCTTTAGCCATCAATTCTGAATTATTTGAGGTTTTATTTAATGTGCCCTTATTCTTCCCTTCCCCCACCCCCAAGTTTGTGAAGTAATTTATGCGTGTGTGGAGAGATTGACGTTTAATAGGATGTTGGAAAAATGGAATTAAAAATTTCAGGAAGGAAATTCAGCAGGAAAATTACATTTGATCTTTTAATTGAGACAAATAGGGAGAAATGAAGAGATGTCAAAGGATGATGTGGGGCTGACAGGGAAGTGGAGATAGAGGCACTTAAATATCACACAAAGTTCTTCAGATTTGTTTTACTTTAAAAAAAAAGAAAATACTGGCACTTTCTTCAAGTTTTAGATAATTTTCTGATAAATGTAGCACCTGGTTTGGCTTTATTGTTTTTTTGTAGACAGTGAACCAGGGCTCCAGATAAAATGTGTTTCTGATCCATGTGTTGGGTTCCCCTGTTGTTGTTGCAACATCTGTCACATCACAAAACACATCTGCTCCCTGGTCAATGACAAATCTGCTCATAGCTGCTAGAAGATTGTTCTTGCTTGAAACATTCTCTCACCTTTCACGAAGTATTCAACTACCAGAGAAATAATGTCTATAATTTTACTAAATCTGGTTTGTACTTTTCTGCTTAAAATACCCTTTTTGCCCTAAATTTGGAATATATGTGAAAAGTTTTGGATTTTCCTAAATATAACATTTCCTAAAAGAAAAAAATCTCCTATTCTGGTAAGTAGAGAAATTTGATTTTCTGCTTTTGTTCCTTTCAAATTATAGCACATCTTTGTTTTATTCCTCCTTTTGTCCTTGTAAGCCCAGTATTATGCAGTTATTGGAAAGTCACAGATGAAAGGGCTTGTCACCCTCTTTCTCTGTCTCAGATTTAGACGTCCAGTGAAAGCTAAGCTCAGCCTTTTGCCCCTTCCTAGAGAGCGTGGGATAAACTGCCAGCTGGGTCTCCCTCTGCCCACTGTAAAATGAGCCCAGAAGATCAGCCCAAGTGAGTACCTGACTCCCAAATGGCTGAAATTGCGTCAGATGATTTGCACCCAGAGTGACTGGGAAAGAAATGAGACACGGGCAAACAGATGATTGCAAGAAAGCTGAAAAGAAAATGCAGATTATCACAAAATCTATGTGACATTGAGTGACAAGTGAGGAACAAAGGGACTTGGAATGAAGAGTAGAAGGGGAAAATTAAGGAAAAGAATTGCAATTTCAAGCATTTGAGTAGATCAATATCAATATCTTGAATTATTGATATTTTTCAGTTAAAAATTTATTATTTCTCACAAGTCTACCTTCAGCATTTTAGGATTAGTTTCTAATTTTTCCCAGTCTCTGATATATGTTGCAAAATAAATGAAACCCCTGCATCTACCAAAATAGATTCTGGCATCACTAATAGCTTCCTCTGTCTTTCTCTGCTTCTCCTTTCCAGCTTCAGCTGTTGTGATCTGCCTTCACACACGCTCTGTGATGCTTTCCCTGCTTCCAGATGGCCAGAGAGAAGACAGTCAGCCAACACAGCGCAGGCCCTGTGGGGCAGCCCCAGCAGCCTGTAGCAGACACAATCCATTTTTCCCTTTCTGGGATCACCCTGTTGCATGTTTCCTGACTCTGCAGGACGTGGTGTAGCTGATATTTACACCTTATACAAGTGATTATATGGGTAAGACTGTCCAGCTGCTTGTTCCTGCAGCCTGGAGCGTGGCCCCGTGTGCTTCCTTCTTCCCAGAGCTTCTCTCCAAGGCACACAGTGTGCAACCTTCATTTTAACCATTCTGACTGGTGACAGGATGGCTGCAGTGTTACTTTGAGCTGGAATAATAGGTAAAAAATATTCATGTTGGAGGGTCATCCCATGGGGACCAATGGAGACCTGGTCCCAAATACTGTGGAGCACGGATACAGTCAATTTGTGTCATTTGGTGCCCGTGCCTCATCACTCTCACAGCCAAGAATTTCCTCCTGATGTCCAATCGAAACCTGCCCTCTGTCAACTTGAAGCCATTATCCCATGTCCTATCACAACACACCCTTGTAAAAAGTCCTTCTCCAGCCTTCTTGGAGCCCCCTTTAGGCACTGGAAGGTTGCTGTCATTGTAACCACTGCTTTACTGGTTCCCATTCTTGGTTTTCCTAAGGCTGTAGTAGATTTTCAGGAAGTTGCATCATTTGAAAGGGTCGCTGGATGAAAGGTTCCACTTGTAGATGCATATTCAGGTCTGGGAGACAAAATACAAAGCAGACCCCTAGACCTGTAGGGGAAATGTGAGCAAGATGGACGTGATTTCAGGCTGTGCCAACAAAAAAACTAATCCCTACCAGCATTATGACTTGCCATCCTTCATAGTACTATGAATTTGGAAGCTGAAAGAAAAATAGGGAACTTTGGAAGTCACTAGTAGCTATTACGGGAAGTAGTATAGCTGTAGTCAAATAAATGTGTCCCACTTCCAACATTCTAATATATTTTGTCATTTTTCTGGAAGAGGCAAGAGAATATAATGGAAATTAGGTTTCATTTTCCATTGTTCATTTCTAGCAGTTCTAGTAATATCTGCAGAAAACCTGCTAATCCCAGCTACACACCCACAGGGAGACTCATATTAGAAGCACGTCTAAAAATATTTCAAGCCAACCCACAGGTTATATTAGCATTATGATACCTCCTACAGATGCTAAGGTTGGGCACATTGGGGTAGTCCTTGAATAAGCATATGCTGAGAAATGGTGCTTGTGCCACACCACTCACACCCCAGTGCTCAGGAGAGTGTAAGGGTGGGCAAGGATTAAGAAGCAGTGTCTAAACTGTAGTCAGACTCCTTAGAGTTGAAAATAAAATCCAGTTCTAAATGCACTTTTCCTCTGGCATACTGCGCCAAGTTGCCTACTCTCTTACATTCATAAATGCTTAACATCAGTCAGCCATGAAGTGATTTGCCCGTATCTTCTTCCCTTTGAAATGGATATAAACCCAAATACCAGTGGATCCCTGCAAAGGATCTTTGGCCATTTCTGCCGGCTTTGTAACTTCTGGTGTCCCGATGAGATCAGCCATGACTGATTTGATTTGGTGCTAACACGCAGCGTTGCCATGACTCTTCTTTTTGCAAACTCTTCTCTTCTTTTCCCAAAGTCAAATATGGAAAAGCTGTGACAGCAGCATGAGCAAAAGGATATTGGAAATAATCCTCTTCATTCAGCCTGCATGCAAGATTTAGTGGTGCAGTAGCATTGCAAGGATGATTTCCACGCATCTGATAACACTGTGACACCCTATAATAAAACATATACCTTCTGTTTCATTTTATCCATTTAAGCCCTTTGAGCAACCAGCAGTTGTTGAGTTCCCCACTCCTGCTATTAATAGTCGGGGCAGACCACTCTGCCTACTTAGATTTATTACATTTTAACTAATCTTGATTGAAGTCTTCGCATGTAAGGGCTCCAGGGCAGTCACTCACCAGGGTTACACACAACATACACACAGAGTTTGCCCTGAAATTAGCTCATTAGATGTCACATAATAACCATTTAATGTGAAAAAAACAGGTTTTGGTTTCCCCTTTTCCTTATGAAACCTGGACAACTAAACACAAGGATCCCTTCTTTCACCATGATGGATGTATTCTGGAATTTTACCCATGTGAAAATTCCTCTGAAGTCTGTGGGGAGATTTCCCTGAGTGGGGAAACTTGTGCAGCTCCACAAGTTTTGCCTGTGCTGGGTAGCCATGATTCAAAAGGAAAGCAGAGAAATTCCTCCCTGGTACTCCTTATTCTTTTGCTGAATATTTTCTATGATCGATTTTATGTTGTGGGATTTGTTAGTGGCATGTGAAAACCCGCTCAGGGGAAAATTTGTGGTGCAGTTTCTCAGCTGCAAGATGAGATCTAACAAGCCCCATGTACATGTTGCACAGAGATGATGAAAAGGGTGATGTTTTCCCCATGGCAAAGAGGGTTTGGGTGCTGCCACATCCCTCTGTCCCTCCTTTCTCCCCCAGGACAGCACGAGTGAGCTGGGTGCCTGGCTGAGAAAGGACTTCTGCAGACACTCTGAACACTTTGATTTAAATGCAACCTTGCAGTTCCTGTAGACAAAATATTTTTTTGGATGTTCATGTTTCAGTTTCTGTTACTCCAGCAAAGAGTCATTCATGCTCACTTTCTAAGTGATATATCAGTGTTAAATGTTTCTCTAAGAAGCATCTGAACCCTAAAAATGAAATGAAATAAAATGAAATAAAATAAAATGAAATAAAATAAAATAAAATAAAATAAAATAAAATAAAATAAAATAAAATAAAATAAAATCTTCCCATTCTGGGCAGGAACATCACCATTCTTAGATTCAACCCCCCATGAGTGTTTCCATGAACTGAATTTGCTGGTGAATGAGCTACACACCAGCAATGCACCCTGACTGCTGACAGCCCTCTCTGGGTGAGCTAGGCAACCTTGGGAGCTCCTGCTCCAGGACAATAGGCTGCCAGCCTTTAAAAACCCTCAAGAGGTAGCTTATTTTTCCTGAAGCTGATTTTCTCTGGATTCCTGCTGCAACTGGTGCTGGGGGCAGGCATAGATGCAGTGGCATCGAGTCTGGGTTAGCAAATGCTCCCATTGCAAGAATAGGATAAATCTCTTGGGTTTTTAAAGATTGGCTTTGAAGTGCCTGCAGCTGGTGATCTGCAGCTTGGGAGGGGCAGTGGGCTTGTCCCAGCTGAGAACGTGCAGGAGTCTGGGCAAGATGCAGTGGGTATGGATGGAGAAAGTGCACAGTGCAGGGAGGGCACAGCAGTGGTGCTGGGCGCAGTCAGCTCCTGGAAAAGGCACTGTACAGGAAATCTGATGGGTTCAGAACACGTGGAGCTTCCTGACCACACACAAACCTCCTCCACCACTTGTGCACAGCAGGTCCAAGGTGTCGAGAGTGCATTCAGTGCATTCACCACGTGCTGCATGTACAGCTTGAAGGTGGCCGAGGCAGGACTGTGAGATTTGGGGGTGCTGTCAGCACTCTGCAAGCCCCTGTGAGAGAGTGCACATGAACTGCAGAGACCCTCCCACGTGTTTCTGGAAACTGTGAAGAAACTTGGCTATTGCCAAAACTCTGCATTTTGGGGAGGGCATGAGAGGCTGATAGGAAATTGTTTTCGTAACAGTTCAGCAAAAATCCCAGGGGGAATGATAACCAGGGAGGGGCTTGTTCTGTCTGAGGTTTGGCAATGGATTTTGGCTCAGACAGGGACTTCCAACCTATTAAAGCCCTCCTACGGTGTGGGCCTACGACAGAGGTGACAAATTGTTTCCTCTTGCTTTCTTCCTCTGGCACATTGGGGTTTCTGGCCTTTTACTGGAAATTTTAGGTATTGGGCACAGCCCTCATCCTGCACTGTGTGGTGGGGACATGGAGAGGCAACACTGGAGAGCTGAGTGATGCTCACAGGGTTGGTGGGGCTGGACTGGATGGCTCCAAAGGTTTTCCTGTGTTGCTTTAGGTGGTATCTTTTGCTTTGAACCACTGCTTTGACCCATAAGCTGAAGGATGAGCATTCATGCTGCTCTGATGTGGGAAACAGGTAGAAAATTCACCCTTTTACTGATCTTTCTGTCCCCGGTTGTGCAATGTGCCTCTGCCTGCCTGGTCAGAGAAGGAGCCTTGCATGGAGAGCTGGTGACTGGAGGCATTTGTTGCCAAGAACAAAGTCGAAGGGACAAGTGGGAGTCAGAGTTAGGTGTGGAAAGGTGATGTGGCTACTGCTTCAATGCTTGTATGGATGCTTTAAAGAGAACAAACCGTGTGTTTCAGTGATGTTTGTCAGGAGTAGCACAGTGTTTGGCTTGTGGCACTGGCACACCCCACACATAGCTAAAGGCACCTCTGCATACCCACTTGAATCGTAAAAACATCAGCTGCAGGGGATTTGCATCTAATGTCTTTCTTGGCACAAACAGGGCCTCCCCACCCCCAGCAGCCAAATAATCCATCCCCTATCAGCTTTTGCCATAATATATAATGCAGATCAGCAATGCCATCAGGGAAGCCTAAACACTTTTATAAACAATTTCGTAAAGAGGTGCTTCTCTGAGCCCACCTAAAGCAGAATCTGGAACAAGGGATACAACACAGAGATTAATCCATCCATCACCAGCAATGTATTTGGGAAATGTTATGTCTTTTTCTGTCTCACCTATTGCAAAACTTTGTATCTTATCAGTTGTTCAAAACAGTGTCCAGATTTCCTCTGTAAATCATTTTTAATTCGCAGCCGTCACTTTGTGGCTGCTAATGACACTATTCATGAGACATTTTTACAGTTAGCAGAAGCTTGATATATGTATATATTCCAGTGAAAAAAAAAATTGAGCAGCCAAGCAAAGCACGAAGATTAAAATGTTGTTTTAAGACTACTGAGGCAGAACAGGGATGGAAGAAAGTTCTGGTGGGAGAAAGAGAGAAATCCCAGTGGACACTTTGGAGCAAAGACTTGGGACCATGACTGTGGTTTCTGCTGGGTTTGCCAGGCTGTGAAACAGGCTTTGCTGTTTTCTGCCAGCTGGGAAACTCTCTTTTTTTCTCTAGGTGCAGATTTTCCTTAAACATTGTGACGGTAATGTGTTTTCCCAGGGGTTTGTGTGGAGGGCAGGAGCCCATGGAGCAGTGCTGGGGAGGCAGCCACTGCTTCTGCACCCCTTCCCCAGCTGAGGGGGTGCTCTGGTCTGGGATGGAGCACTCATCCTCATCCCAGCCTGCAGGCACTTGCCAGCAGTGCTGAACCCACAGGAAACCCAGACCTTGCCAAGGGTTGAGCGTAGCAAAAGCCCTCCCTGAGGTTCATTCCTGGGCTGACCTCAGCGTAAAGCTGGCCCAAAGCAAGGAAATGTGTGGGAGAGCAGGCAGGGAAGGGAAGCATAGCTGTGAGGAAGGGGAGAGGCTGGGATGAAATATCCATGATCATCAAAAGCCTGAAGGAAAAGCTCCAGGGGTAAGCAGGGGGTACTGAGGTGTGGAGGCTGGACTGAATCCACCAAATGCTGGGGAAAGGCTTTTGCAATCCAGGAGAAATTGCAATCAAGACCTGGCAGAAGTGTTTGTTCAAGCCGTGTTTCTTTGATGCTGATGTGGCCAAAGTACATTGAAAAGAAAAACCCTGTTTAAAAGAAAATAAAGGGCTTAACAGAGCATATCAATTATATAATGACAATACTTATAAAACCATCTGCTGGTCTCCGATGCTTCACTTAGTCACGAGCAATTACTCGGTGCATTTTACTTTCTGAAGGGCAAGAAGTTCCTTGTAGAAAGCAAACTCTGAGCTGCTTCTTGGGAGAAGCTGCT
This sequence comes from Falcunculus frontatus, assembly GCA_013398115.1. Classification (NCBI taxonomy): domain Eukaryota; kingdom Metazoa; phylum Chordata; class Aves; order Passeriformes; genus Falcunculus; species Falcunculus frontatus. The sequence goes on from VZRV01010000.1 coordinate 282,034, forward strand.
CTGAAGTGAAGCAACATCCCTGTTTCTGAAACCCCTGCTGTGAGCCAGCACACCAAGGAAAAAGCGTTTCACTCAGCTTTTCCTTATGGGAACCATTTTGGAGGAAGCCTTCACCATGAAGCCAGAGCGTTCCCCCAGCTCTGGCCTACTCTTTTTAAACGTCACTCTAGGCTTTGCAGTGGGCTTGGGTGGGCTCAGCCAAGCCTGGCATGACAGGAATTCCTTAAAAAATGATCTGCATGCCCCCCTTGAGCCTCCTCATGCTTGTGCTCCCCCCACCCTGGGGAGGCAAGAGGACTTTGTCAGGCTGCTGTGGTCCAGACAGACTTGAAGCAGCCTCATGGGGGTGATTGATGGGCACTGTGGTGGTGGGAGTGCTGAAAATAATCCCAACACATGTTTCCCAGTAGCACCTGGCAGCCAACCAGAAGACAGCACCAGCATTTCCTAAATACTGGAAAAATGACTGTCACCACAGATGCCTCGCTAAATATAACCCCGGTGATGTGGCAGCCTGTGAAAGGCTGGAGAGGGGCAGCTACCCAGGACATACGTACAGCTCTGGTCCCATCTGAGCCCTGGCTGCCATCCCTGCACTGCAAGATCTCCAGCACTGCTTGTGGAAGAAGGCTTTGAAGCCACAGACCTGATGAGGAAGTGTCACTCAAGGTGTAGGTGCCAACAAGATACTGGAAATTAGAAATACAGAGCTATCTGAGCAAAGCAGGCTCTTACCGTCCATGGGGGGAGGTAGGATTTAGGGTGTCTCTCCACGTTTTGGTCTCTCTGGGAGGGGTTTTTCCCCCTGTGAGGCCAAGTACTTAGGAGCATGGGGTCCTCCATGGTGCCTGCATAGGACCCAGGCAAGGCCCTACATGTGGCAGCCAGCTGAGAGCAGGGCAGCTTGCACACCTAAAATTTCCTGGCTCTTGTGCGTGTTTTCACAGAGCAAAGTGCTACCCAGTGCTGGAGGGGTGGAACATAGTGTTTAATTTTTAAAGGAGGTGGGGATTATCCTTCTCAGTGTGCCCCTTTCCCCTTTGCCCCCTGGCCTCACCACAAGGATTAGTTTACCAGCAGAGTCCAGTGGTTCCTCGGGTGACAGCACTGCCAAGCATCAGTCCTGGGAGCTGCTCTGTATTGTGTTACAGGACAAGCCAAGGGGTAGTGCTGCCAGTGTTTGTTTTAGCAGCTTGCTGGGCCACCAGATGCATCCAAATATGTGGTTCTGACTCTGATACCTGAGTCTCATTTTCCCAAGCTGGCTTTTGTAGGGTGGAGTAGAGTTGAAGGGACCTCTTGGGTCATTAGTGAAATCTGGGCTCTGGGACAAGCCCCAGTGAAGGTGTTTCATGCTTCTGAGACTCAGAGGTATCACTTTAACTGCCAAAATGTTAAATAACATGCCAAGGTTTGTGCTTCTAAGAGAGAAGAGTTTGTTTGCAGAGGTTTCATTTGCTCTCCAGACTGCTTTCACCCCCCCAGCATGAGGTGTCAGCCCTGGGCTGCTCAGCTGCAGACACAGCCCTAAGGAGCTGTGTCATGAACCCTACCAGGTGAGAGCCAAGGGGCAGAAATCAGAATTTTAGATGAATGGTATTTTTCTTTGCTGCTTACTCCCTCCATGGGACTCATGAGGCATAAGGAGTGACAAGAAAGGTGGGGGAGGAGAGCCTTCCAGTCTGGGAGCACAGAAAGCCCCAGTAAGGAGGAGTTTCTGGCCGAGAGATGAAAACCTGGGTGAGCCTGCAGAGCAAGGTGGTCACTGTAAACTGTCCAATATGTCTTCATCTAACTCACAGGAGGAATGGGGCACTGAAAGCATCATGACCCTTCTTTCACCTGACTTGCTCGGGTCCCCAGCAGCGGTGTTCTCCTGTTACCTGTGACTGATAAAGCTGATGTCACGATATCCTTCTAGAGATGTGCTAGCAGTGTTCTAACATGTGGAAAACCCCACAGACAAGGAAAAAAAAATTAAAAAGTCTTTTCCTGGTTTTGTACTCTAGGAAATTACAGAAATGTCTTTTGGCCTCAGTTTAATTTCAGCAATGCAGAAGGAACATCTGAGTGGGAGATTTGTTTTTCTGGATTTGGCCTTGTCACAGAATCATGGAATCTGAGCTGTGTGAAGCTGCAAGTCACCTTTTTACAGCTCTTATTAATGAGCTGAATTAAAAAAAAAAATAAAAGCAGAATAGAATGAAAATGCAAACTCTGGGCTATGTCATTTCTATATATTTGCAGAGTGCCTGCTAGAGCAAGCTCAGGTATCCTGAAAATGTATCATCAGACAGTTAAAAAAGGAAGGTAACTGCAGAAGTCCATCTCAAATCCATCACCTAATATATTGACAGTGGGGAATTTTGGAAATCATTATCTGAAGCTGCCATCTTCTAGATGCAGCTGCCCATACACAGTTCCAACCACTCTTTGGAAATTCTCACTTGTCCCCTTTTTTAAATGATTCAGGCTTCAGGCCATTGAGATGAACAATTAATTTCCAACCCAAGGAGCACAGGGTTTCAGACTTGCAGGTGTTCTCTCTAATAGGAGCTGTCATAGGAACGGTTCCTACAGCAGAGTAGGTAAACAAACGGATATAGAACACAGTCCTCCAAAGGACAGCTGGTGAGAAAAGCTGTAAGGGCAGAAGTGTCATTTAAACAAAAATAGCTAATTTGGGATCTCCTGTACAGGATCCTTATGAGTAGCCAGTGTTTGACCATATTTGAGCATATGGTTATGGCCAATCCATTTTTGTCTCCAGCATTATCTGTTACAACCCAGAATGCAGCATGTGAATTCTTTGATGCAATGAAATGGGTGAAAGCAATCTCAATACAGGGATGTGCAGCTTCATCAGCATGGCCTGAATTTCTGGGTTTCCTTTTTTGCATTGTGCTTCCCTCCAGCCTGGCTGTCTGTGCCCACCTGTTGCCTCTGCTCTTAAGTTTCGATTGTAAGCGCTTCAGGATGGGAAGAGTCATCTTCATGTGGGGCACTTGTGCAGGGTCTCAAAGGTCTGACATTATATGTAATGGTCTCCTATTGCACTATGTAGAGATGTAGGAGCTTTCTGGACTGATAAACCTATAAAGCTCTGTCTGTAGGTACATAGAAAAGCCTGTGCTCACACACGTGTGCAGACTGCCTGGTGTGGCATTTTGTGACCCCTGGAAGATGGGAAGTGTTGGGGTCCATCCAGGCACGGAGCTGGATGCAGGGGCTGCTGAGCCAACTGCATCCCAGCTGGGGAAAGGGACATGTCCTGTTCACAGTAACATCTCCTGGTTGTCCCAGGGCTCGGCTGTGTGTCCATCCCTGGAGCTTGGTATGGTGCTCCTGGGCAGGGTCTCACAGTGTGGGGCAGCAAGTGGCTGTGGCATACGGAGTCAGCAGCTCCTGATCTGGAGGAGAGAGTAGAGCTTTTGGGAGTGAAGCACTCAGCTGAAGTGTGAGTGATGGAATTCAGTCCCCTTCCCAGCATGCCATAGGTAAATCACCCTCTCAGGGCCTTGCTCCCACACTCATGTTTGTCCTGCCATACTCCACCTCATCTCCTGCCAGTCCATATCCCGCAGAGCTATTTGTATTTCACACCCATGTTTGTGGCATGTGGTGGAGTTGGGCTCACTCCTTGCAGGTCCCTTTCAACTCAAGAGATTCTATGGTGGAGCGGTGAGCACAGAAATGGTCCTTCAGCCCACCTTTCTGGTTCCTCCCTGCCTCCTGCACAGCTGTCCTGCAGGCAATGGAGGCAAAAGTCTCCTGGCAGATCAGCTGATCTGGGCTCTTTGGGACTTCATTACTGCAAATCTGATATCCTTTAAGGAGATTTCCCAGGATATCCCCTCCCTAACTTCAGAATGTTTGAGGATGCTCTCAGGTGGTTTTGGTGAGCAACCCTTCATGACTGAGACTCGGAGCTCTGGCTGTCTCTGCTTCAGTTCCCCTCCAGTGGGATGCTGGCTCCCAAGCGGCATTACAGGACATGAAGCAAAATCAGCTGATCAAAAACCTCCCTTTATCCTCATATTCATCTCCTTCAGGAAACCCCGTTCTTTGTCTTCCCCTCCATTCAGGTTTTAGCAAAGTTAACAAGCATCTCAGGAGCCATTAGGATTTTAATATTCATGCACTTTCCTAATTGTTCACTTCCCAATGCCTTCTCTTCCTGCCAGGAGATGGAAATGTTCCTCGCCTAGAGCCAGATTCCTCCAGCTCCCTGACTAATTTTCCTACTAATTTTGCAGCCAAAGCAGTTGGCTGGTAGACCTGTTCAACACTTAAACTGTACCTAGGGTGAAATTCATCTCCCTAGCTCCAGGTGCCCCCATCTATCTGGTTACCACCCAGCCTGCTGTTGTCTTTTTAGAATCAATGCCTTCAAGAAGAACCTATCTCATGTTGAAATAGATGCCCAAGATAATTACAGCCATCCTTTAGTCCATGTTACATGTCTGTGGAGGGAGCTCTGACAAGACAGCAGTGGTGTGAACATCTAAAATGCTGTGAGGTAAATCCTACTCTCGTGCCACCAATGCTGTTCTCTAGTAATTAAAGATGCTTAAAAAGAACGTAAGGAATTATGAAAAATCCTCAGCTGCACTGAGAAAAGTCATCAAAAGACCTGATTCCTTTCTCATTGCTTGGATTGAAGAGTTCCTATTTCTTTCTAATTCCAAACATCCTCTTCAACCTCCCAATCCCAATCACAGCCCCAAGAAATTTATGTGGAGTTTCTGCATCCATTTTCAAGGGGTATGCAAATGGATTGTTATCTTATCTGTAATGAAGTGTCCCTTTCTGTAGCAGAACTGCAGGTCTGGATTCCTGAAACAGCAGTTTTTGAGGTTTGTAGCTGTGAATTCGGGACAGGCTGATGAGCTGTACCTGTGCTTTGCACACCCATGTCCACACCAGAACAAACACAGGCAAAAAGAGAATCAAAAAAATCATGGAATGGTTTGGGTTGAAGATAATGTTTATCCAGCTCCAACCGCCCTGCCATAAACAGGGAGACCTTCCTGTTACTCCAAGATTACTCCAAGCCCCTCCAAGGTTACTCCTGTTACTCCTGCACCAGGTTACTCCAAGCCCCATCCAGCCTGGCCTTGAACGCTTCCACGGAGGGGGCAGCCACAGCTTCTCTGGGCACCCTGTGCCAGGGCCTCACTACTCTCACGGAGAAGAATTTCTTTCTAATATCTAATCTAAACCCGCCCTCTCTCATCTTAAAGCCCTTCCCCCTCCTTGTCCTATCACTCCATATCCTAATTTCTCCCAAAAGCCTCCAGGTGGGGAGGAGAGAAAGCTTCACTTTGGTCATGAATCCAGCATTTTCAGTCTTCTCAGTGTCTATAAAACCTTGTACAGTCTTTAATTTAGTGGGACTTCGTCACATGCTAAAACACAGCCACCTAGTGAACCTCCCTCCTGAATGAGACACTAAAAACCAGGGTCCTTTGAATTGAGCATTAGTGTTTATTTCAGGTCTTCAGGTTATGCTCTTGCTATATGGCTGTCCAATGGACTGGACACTGTGAGTCTGCAGATACACATGTGCACAGACGCAGAACTTGTTTCCAAACTATCAATTACGGCACTAAAAAAGAAAGTTTGATATCTGCTAAGACACCCAGCTGAAGAGGAAAAAAATAAAAAAAAAAAAGGAAAAAAAAAGGAAAAAATAAAAAAAGAAAGCACAGAAGTGGCTAGAGAACTGTCCAGAAGTAATAAGTGAAGTTTTTAAGCTGAGTTTGAAGACTAGCTGCAACTTGCCACACAGGAAAAAACAGAAGACAAAAGCACCATTATGCTTTCTTAAAAATGTAAGAGTACAGCACACACATTCCCTGACAAGGTCATTAAACATGGGTTCAGAGACCCACAGCAGCATATGCCCGGGTACAATGGGTGTTTACTCTCTGATTGAGTGAGGTGCTGGTATGCATAGGGGTTACTGTCGCCTGAAGAATATCGTTTTTGGCCACGTGTGGATCATAACTGCTCGGTTTGGTTAGTGCAGAGAAATGTGGCTAAACCCTCCCCTTCAGATATCTAATTTGTTTGGAATGACAGGCATGTCCCGACTAAAAATTAATTCTGCCAGGTGATATAACTTGTTTGAATTTGCAGGAATTTGCCATTTGGAAAAAGGAAAAAGGAAAGACATTTAATTAGGGATGGAGCTAAAGCAGCTAATTTGATCTTTCTATGAAAAAAAAAAATAAATTACAGGTTAAAAACGAAGACTGTGTGCTCTGGGTGAAGCATGCTCCCTGCTTGCAGGTATGCTTTGATGAGGTTCTGCTAAGAAATGCAGCACACGTTTTCTGTTGAAGCAATAACTTTGTCTTGCTGTTGGTTGTCCTCCTGCCTCTGACTGAGCAGATGGCCCAGCCATGCCAGGTGTTTATCCAGGGGGCTTCACTCTGTTGTTGGGATCTTTGTGGCATGTGGCACAGCACCCACAAGGAGGGTAAAGACAAAGCCAGCTGCTGTGGCATGGGGAACCCACCCACCTCTCCAGAGCTTCCCACCCCATGCACTGCCTCAGCTCAGCCTGTCCCCTCTCCTTCCCCGGAAGGAGACTCTTCACACCCCTTCCTTTTCCCTGGAGCTGGACACAGTGTTTTATCACACCAAACCCCTGTGGCACAGCCCCTGCGACAGAAATGGTGTGGTGGGGAGCCAGAGACAGGTGGGCACAGTGCCACCATGGTCAGGGCTGTCCCGAGCATGGCCATGACACCACTGCCCACAGCGCTGCTGTGCCCTGGAGACCCCCAGGGCAGCCTCAAAGGAGCATCTGTGTTTGCCACATCCTCAAGGATATCCCAGCCCCTGCCCAGATGCAGATCAAGCCTTGCAGATTGGTTCAACCTCCATCCCACAGAAATCCAGGCAAATTTCCCGTTGACTTCCAGCACTGCAGATCATTAATAGCACCAAGGACATGTCCCAGCAGCAATGGCTTTTGGGCCTCCTCCTCCCCAGGGAGGTCTAGGACTCCATTGCTCCTTCTGCCTCCCCTGGGACACCCAGCCCAGGAGCATGATTCAAGAGAGCTTCATCACCCGCCACATCGGAGTGGTTCGAGTGCAGATGGGTTCAGACTCACCCTTCCCCTGGACATGAGCAGACGGTCTAGACCACTAAAACCACATTTTCTGGAAGTAAGTTCTCAGATGGAGTCACTTCCTGACAGGGCTCTTTGTCTTTTATCAGGAAGAGCTTAATCAGAAAGAAAAGCAAATTATTTACTGGAGCGAGTTTTTTTGTTTAAATCTTTTCTCTTTTTTTGTTAGTGTCCTTCCAGTTTATTACTCATCTGTGGCTTTTTTGCAAGTTGTCTTTCAGGTGAGGCTCAGTGAAGTGGTGTTACATTCCATACATGTAGGGGCTTAGCTGCAGTTTCATTGTGTATTCAACCCTATAATTAAGACTCAGATGGAAGACTTTATGCCTCTAAAGCAAAGAAATTCTAGGTTTCTTGGCAAAACATTTGGCTGAGTACATAGAGAGCACCTTAAGTACTTAAATGGTCTCTACGTGAGGAAACCTGATGCCAGAAATGATGTACCTTAAAGGCAGGCTGTTGGGAAAAGGCAAACAAACCAGCGCTAAAATGCTTGATGTCTCAAGCTGCATTCTTCCTGAGTATTATTTTTTTCTTGGAAGATGCTCTGTGAGAGGAATTGTATTCTCAAAACCATCTTGTTGCTGGCACCAGATTAACATGAACCACAGAAGGTGTGGGAGTCAGCAAAAACCACCCGGCTGGTTCTCAATAAATTATGAGGGACTCGACCGTCACCTTTTAGCAAATCAATGCAGCGCTGCTGTGGTGTGCCAACAGCCAGGAACACTCCATGGGAGGGAGCCAGCATCTTTCCTAGGGCGTGTCCACGCATGGTGGCAGTGCCTGGTCCCTTCGAGGGGAAGAAGGAGGACCATGGACTGTGGGATGAGGTGTGTGGCAAGATGGGTTCTTCAGCAAGTGTCGGGCCTTGGCACAGGAGGGCTTTACTCATGAGAAAACCCCCTCAGGGAAAAGGGAAGTGTGTCTCCTTCAGCCCAAAGCTCTGCACGGGACAGATAAGGGCTGTGCTCCTGCCTGGGGATGGGCTGGGGCAGTCGCAGAGGGGAGGAGGTGCTCTGCTCTTGCCAGTGGTGTTTTCCACCTGGGCGTGCACTCATCATCTTCCCCTGCCTCTCCTCTCTGCGTGCCACCCTGCAGCCTTCCTGCATCCCCCAGGGCCTGCTGATGTGCAAACCACTGCTGGAAGAAAGGCTTTGGAGATGGGGGTCAGCAGAACAGCCCTGTGACCCACCTCACCAATAAACCTGCTCTTTTATTTTTGTCTCCTTCTGGAAGGCAGTGCCACTCAGTGCAGACTCAGAAGCTGGAATTTTTAGGTAGGAAGAAGGACACAGTCATTAGACCCAGGAGTATCACCCACCTTGTGCTCAGATGCCTGGATGGAGCAACATGGGCTTGCAGCCTCGGCAGCTACCACTGGGGTAATAAAAGGCAGCAAGAATATTAATGCTAACAGTAACAGTGTCCAGTTCACACAGATCTTCTTCCAGCAGTTGGTCTCAAAATACCACAAAAAAGGGATCAATAACTTTTTTTTTATAGATGGAGAAACAGTGGCACAGAGCAGTGACCTTCTCACTGTCATCCAGCTGGCTGCCAGCAGAGCCAGCAGCAGAATTAAATTCTTAGCCCATGCTTTCCTCAGCCTAAAACAAACTCAGCTTTGCCAGTTTGACTTTTCGTACTGCCATTCTAAAACTGGCAGAGAAACGTCCATGTATCCTCCACTCACCTCCCCTGTGTTTGGAGCCTATCAAATGCTAAATGAAACAGCAGAACCAGAGCAATAAAGATTTCTATCAATAGGGACCTCCCACTGCACAAGGAATGTATTTAGTTTGACCTTCAAAAGTAAGCATTTTGCCAAAAGTCTGCCCAAGTTTTTAGGGGTATCTGTGCTTCTTTCAAGGAGATGGTCTGCGTATCAGATGAGCCAGAATCTTTTGGGATGTGCAAATTACAACAGCCTCTTTTTTTTTTTTTTTTTTTGTTATTAAGCATCAGAGTAAATAATTATAAGCCCTACACGGAGCATCTTGTTGGGGCATACATTGTATATGCTCCAGGGTGCAAATATTTTACACACCCTCCCCTTTGATTTTTTTTTTAATGGAATATGCAAATTGTGCATGTTTCAGCTGGGATTGTCTCTCTTTGATCTGACTGTTCTCCATCCTGGAATTCCTCTCAGCAGGGAAAAGCTGAACTGAGATGTGCAGCTACAGGGAATTTCACCCTGCACTTTCTCCAAGCCTGTTGGGAGCAGCAAACTCACTACAGAGACCTTGGAGGGTGGCAACAGGCTCAAAATAAAGTCTCTGCAAAGGCAAGGCCAGAGAGCACTGCTCCAGACCATTGCAAAAGATGAGCAAAAGGGCTTGGGTACCCTCCATGTGAGGTTTCGCACAAATGGGACAGTGCCATGACAAAGTGGGACAATGACATGATTTCCTTCGAATTGCAATGCCTGTTCTCAGCAGTGGTGGCAGAGGCACTGACAGCAGGTCATGATGAGTGCAGCAGGGTGGAGAGCAGCATTTGGCTCTCCCGCCCAAGCAAAGGCCTACACCAGTCAAATCCCTGTCAGCACCTGCTCTAAGTGCTGTTATGTGTGTTATGTTCATGGCTCAGTTCACTGCCTTTGCCCAGCACCTCTTGGCCCCGCAGGGTCTTAAAAATAATTCAGGGTGCGAACTGTCCAATGGTAGCACCCTCAGGTGTCCTGCTAAGCAGGGCAGGAGCTGCTCCATCCACAAGCGAGTCACAGGAAAAGGTTTTAGACAGCATAGCAGGGGAAAAGCTGGGGTGAGAGCCACCTGCATCCAGCCAGGAGGGCGGGCAGGGCCGCAGAGGAGAGGTCAGCTGGAGCAAGGAGCGGTGCCTTGGCTACGCTGCCAAAACAGCTCCCGCCAGGGCTTGAATTACCGCCTTTGTGCAAACACCCGCGCGGCCACCGCCACCAGCTCCCGTCTTTGATGGAGCAGATAGGGCTGAAAGGAAAACAGAACACGGAGAGAAAGCAACATATGGCGATACGGGTGGGTTTGCTGGGTGAAACGAGCCGGGGGAAGTTTTGCCTCTGACCACAGTGACAGCAAAAGTGAAACTCAGGGGCCTGGACTGGAGGGGTGTTTTGACACACAGGGAAATGAGTTGATGAAGGGACACATCCATGGCCAGGAGGACCATCCACCTGTATTCCAGGCTGTGCTACAGCAAACCAAGCAGGTTCAGGAATTTAGAAGTTTTCAGAGATAACCATTAGAGTTGTCTGCAGAAAAATCTACTTATACTGGGGAAATGAGTGAAAAGGGAAGGGAGGGAGGGAGGGAGGGAGGGTGCCCTTCCCGAATTTGGAAAGCATTCCTGTTTATTTCTGCTTGCCTGTGGGGGAGAGGAAAGCTCAATGAATCATCCCAGCCACATAAAGAGCACAACTAAGATTTTACCTGAGTGAGAAGAAAGGTTTTTCATGGCTCATAAATGCTTATTGATTTGTCCTTTTCTATTTGTGTGTCTCTGCATTTCTGGGAGCACAAGTGGAAAGAAAACATCCCTGAAAAAACCTCGCAACACTATTAGCAGAGGTCTGACCCTCAGCCCCTTGACAGAGATGTAGCCACTTGCCTCCAGCAATGGATTTGGTCCATCCTCTGCTGACAGAAGCAAACCAGCCCTGGCGTGTAGTCCCTGGCATGTGGAGACCCTGGCCTGCAGCAGTGCCCTCCAGTGCTCCCCACTGCCTCTCCCCTGCACACACTTGCCTTTCAGGCAAGTGCAGGACACTGCCAGGGGTCAGCTGGGGGGTAGCCAAGAGTTTGGCCTGCAGTGTCTTGGGGCTTATCAATGGTCTGTTGTTCAGCTTGGGATTCCTGAGCTCCTTAGTCACATCTTTGCAGGTAACTATAAATCACCTTCTGCAGAACCTGGGGTTTTGCAATACTTGGCCCTCTGCAATTTTGCCTCTTCTGCAAATAACAGGAGTGGCCATTTTTGCTCTGCTTCAGACAGGCCTTCCAGTTACAGGCTCTGGATTCACAAAGAAATAGTTGGGCTGATTCTGCCTCCTTGCCAAAGTTATTAAATTTCATTAAAAGCAGCTAGAAACACATTAAGTTTCTCTATGCTCTTGTTTGTCCATATAAGGAATAGTTGCCAGTGGGCTGGAAAATTGGCAAAAGCATCCATAAAAGCATCACTAAACAGGCTCAGAAAAAGACTGGCAAGAGATTGCATACCTGCCCAAATGTATATGTCTGGTCCAGGCCACTGGTGGGTGGCCTTTCCCCTCAGGTGGGCTCAGTTGTGGTTGCTGGTTGAAGCCCTCCTGCAGTTGCTGTGACACTGCTCAGTTGTGCTGAAGAAGGTGACTTCTGGGGTCTCCCTTTTGCCCCACATCAGATCCCATCCACCTCTGTGGGTGATGGAGTCCCAGAGGGCAAACCCTGCATCCACACTCTTCCTCTGTATTTCACGCTGTGCAGTTGCAGTGCAGCAGTTCGACTGGGAGCAGGGCTGCACAGCTAACTGTGGGTCCCAGGCAGTTTCAGCAGATGGTTTAGGAGTGCTGTGGCCATGGCAGGGCTCTGCCCGGGGCAGGGGCCCTGCCACCACTCCCACATGTGCTTTGGGACCGAGGGGATTTGCCTGCAGGGGACCCAAGGCTGAGCTGCTTTGCACCAACCATGGTGTCCACCAGCCTCGGGTGACAGCAGTGCCACCCCATGTCTGTGGGGTTCGGCTCTGGGGCAGCCCATCCAATGGCAAAGTACTCCCACTCCCTCAGCACTGAGCTAATCAGGACAGAAACAAGTGTACTGCAGGCTTTAACGTTTACTGCCTCATTTTTCACACAGGCTCCTTCCCTGTCTACAAATTGGCTAAAACCATGGAAAAACCCCACGCTACTGCAGCAAACCATCAGCATGGCTGTCATGTCTCTGTGCCTGGTCCGCTCTGCCCATGGGAGCAGCTGCCGCATCGGCTGCTGAGGCTGCTCAGGGCTGGATTTATTTTTAAATTTCCTTTTTTATTACGGGGATAGTTTTGACTTTTCCACTTTTCAGGTTCACTCACCCTCTCGTCGGTGTCTCTCCCTCTCTGAGCTCACTTAATAATGCATGACAAGGGCTCGCTGTGCCGCAGCAGCAATAATGCAGTGCGTCCCCGCTCCGTGCGGGGTCAGGTTTCTGCCGCTCGGGAATTCGACAGATGGAAACGCTGGGATTCTTTCCATGGCCCTCCTGCCTCCCAGGCCCCCAGGATAGCAGAAGATTATCGAGGGCATATCCCAGCACAGTCGCAGGCATGGGAGAGGGAGGACCTGTGGCGAGGGTGGTGGGGAGGAAGACGGGGTATGAGTCATTATTTTAATGAAACTGGTGAAGATGAGAACCTTTCCTATGCCTGGGAAGGCAGTGCACTCATAATCATATTGCTAATTAAATCAGTTTGGCTTCTTTAAACCGGTTTTCTTTCACTCTCATCACTCAACTAAATAAAAAACTCAGACACAAGGCCTGCTCACCTCCATCCCCAGAATGATGCTGGTGCTTCCTTTCCTTTGTTTCTTCTTCATCGCATCAGAAGCAGTCCTCTGTTCCAAGGGAGTCTGAAGATGATGTCCAAACACTGGGTCTGCCTCACCCAGCAGGGATGAAGCCATGATTAGAAGCTCTAGTGCTTCCGCACAACATTGTGCTGCCACCCGAGTCACTGCTGCTTTTAGAGATACATTTCTAGAGATGCAGGGACTGGTCCATATGACCAGGCCCTTCCCCTGTCTGTGCAGGGGATGCTGTTTTCACATCAGTCCTTTTTGTGCCAGTTGCCCCACAGGTGCCAGCCTGATGCAGCAGAAGGGGAAAGAGAATTTTGGAAGCTGGTCTGGTGATAGAGCAATGTGTATCTTATTTCCCTAATCTGTGTCAACTGTGAGAGCTAGGATCTGCGGGTGATAGAAGGCAGGACAGAAAAACATGGATTAGGAAAAGCAAAAATGCACATGGGATCACTGAAAAGAGGAGCAACTGGGAGGATGTCACGGCCAAAGTTTAAAAAGATCAAAAAAGACAGCTCATTTGTCATATGACAAACCTCATCAACAGGTTTGTCATATGAAAACAAAGCACTAATGGTAGTTTTCTGTGTCATATGTCTTTGTTTCTTTACACTGAGAAGCATGGATGGGAGCAGCAGCATGCACAGGCCAGGGATATTGGGGTTTCTGGATGAAGTGTCAGCCCATGCTTGAGTGTGCACAGGTGAGGCCATCCTGAAAGATGGGCTGAAACCACACTCATCCTCCAGCCCTGAGGCTGCCTCCCATCACCTCTCGCATTCATTGACTTTGGGCATGATGGTTTCTGACTTCAGCCCAAATCCTTTCTATATGGGGAAAGACCTGCGTTTCTTTGTCCCCAGAAGTCATCTTTCCTTCCAAAAAACCAAAATCACAGCTACGTTCCGGATTTCATCCCAGATTGAACAGCTGCTTGTTTCAGCGAGAGTCGTCTGCACAGTAACAGAAATATTCATCTTCATTTTAGAGCAGGAAACATTGCAAAAGCCAAAGCTGGTTATACTTTATGGTTATGTCAGCTGGCTGAAGCAGTCTCACAAAAACAACGCTGCTGTCAGAAATGGTTGCTGGGATATAGAAACACCAGTGTAGCAGAGAGAGTGGAGTTTTGGGGACCATTCCACTGCTTCTGCATCTGCTTTCAGTGGAGAAAGGGTTGAACAGGAGCCCATTACTCAATGCCATGCAGGGCCAGTGACTACCTGGGATGGCCAGGTCTGGCTGAGTGAGCACAAGAACAGCAGGTTGCTGCCTAGGCTGGGTGCATTCCCTCAGCCTTCTGCAGTTCCAACTCACATTTCACCACCCAGTGCTGCCCCACACAGCAACCAAGCTGCTAAACACAGGACTTAGACACATCCACACTGTGAATTCATTGATTTTTGTCTTGGCCAGGATATGCACAATGCTTTGGCAGCGATGGGAGCTGAGCATGCATGAGCAGGAGCAGTGATGCTGTGGACACTGATGTAGCCCTGGTGCTCCGTGGCCAGCAAAGCTGAGAGGGGAAGGAGGATACGTGCTGAACTTTCTCATCCTCAGGTCCCAGTCAGTGCTCAGGGTGGCAGGGCACAGCAGGGCTGTTTCAGTGCCTCTGGCTGGAGAGGGACAGCTGGCTGCTGGCAGGGACATCACCACAGGGCATGGTGACCCTCCCCTCAGCTCCAGGGAGGAGAGGCAGGGTATAACATGGAACATCAGGCAGCCATATCATTTGACTTTATCCCTTTATGAGGCCACTTTGTGGTCTCTGTCAATCCTGGATGACAAGATATGTAGATGGAAGCCAGCATTTGCTCTGTGTCTCAGTTTGCCTGCTCCAGCCAGGCTTAAAGTGCCTTGAGAACGGGGACAGAGACAGGTCCTGCACCAAAATATGTCACTGCTGGCTGACGCAATCCAGGCAAGAGACAGGGGGACTTAAGACAGCTCATGAAAAATATGCCATGAGACTCTCCTTTAAACCTTGCCTTCAAGCTTTTGGACTTAAAAATAACACACGCACCGTTGGCCATTTATGTTTAGCTCACTGGGAGCTTTCTTTCCTGCAGGAATGCAAGGATTAGAAGGTCTCCATTCGTGCGGTGACTCCAGCAGCGCCCCGCAAAGTGATCATGTTCTTCTCTCCTAAAGCCCGGGCTGGATTGGCAGCAGTGGTGCAACAGCAGATGCATGAATGAGATTCCAGCGCTCCCCGTCCCATCCCGGCGGGAAGGAGAGCACTGCTGTGTAGGACAGGCTCCGGGGCGGGCTGGAGCAGGGACTGCAAGCCAAGGGAAGACTCCAAGAAAAATGTGGGTGACATTCAGGACTGTTTTGTAGGCAACAAACCCTACGGATTGCAATCCCCCGATTTCTGAGGGTCAGACCCAGCTGCCTGGATGAAATCGGTGACAATTTGCCAGCTGGTTTCAGTGCAGTGAAGTGGGAATGACGGCAGGAAGTGGCTGCAGAGTTCTGTTAATCAAGCAAGTGTTAGATAGGCAGGTACTTGGCAGGATGCAACATAATCGTCAGAGTAGAGAGGTGTAACACTGGCTGGAATATTGGCTGTGGCTGGGAATGTTGGGGGCTCATAAACCTCAGTCTGCCCTCAGAGCTGAGCTCTCTGCAATACATCAAAATAGTGGGGGGGGGGTAAAACAAGCGATGGGTCCAGTGCTGGCTCCACTCTTGTTTCCTTGATTAAGCACTTTTTTGGGTATGTAACAGTTTGGAGGTGATGGGGAAGATAGAAATAAAAGAGGAGGTTTACTAGGAAAGGCCTAGAATGAGCATCCACACAACCTGAGCGCAGGTTTACATCTCAGAGCACACATGAGGTGTGGGCTCTGCATCACAGCAGAAGACAAGTTTGTCACAGGGAGAGACATTTGTGCCTCCATCCCTTGGGGGACAGATGAGAGATGGAGCAGTGTCCCAGAGCAAGCCTGACTTGCCTGGAGATTGTCTTGCAGATACAGGGAGGCAAATCTTGTTCAGAAGGAATTTCATTATCAGGGACAGTGAGGTTGGATCAGGTGCTCACTGCCATGCTGAGTGTTGATGAGCCTTCCCTGGGTGGTACCAGCCCTTTGTGCTCCCTCAGGAGCAGTCCAGCCATCCAGAGGGATGTGGCAGCAGCCAACACTGAGCTCTGGGCTGTGCACTTCAAAAAAATGATTCACGGGGGAGCTGGGAAAGTGGTTTAAGCCCAGATAAAACAACACTTCCCCATCCCTCCACATCAGCTCAGGGAATCAGTGCTGCCTGTCAGAGGCTGCTGAGATTGCCATGACTTTCTCCTGCAGTTTCAGGCCTTCCTAGTGCCTCCTTCTTGTGTCATTTCACCCATTTTGGGGTCTAGTCAAAACACCTTCACACTAGTGCCTCTGAACACATTTCACCTCCAACAGAGGTAAGAGCTGCTGCTGTTCCTTTGGTTCACAGGCCTCCTAAGGCACTTCTTTTGGAGGCTCTGTCACAGTATCACTACTACTGGGGAATAGCCTCCTCCAGCCAACTGGACTGCATGGAGATAAGCACCTTTCCTCCAAACTGTTTCAGCCTCCTATGATCTTGATGGAGCAATTTGTTATGTCAAGTGTAGGATGTAGCACGGGACACCAGGGCAGCGGTCCTTAAAATATGCTCGTTGGAGAAGGAACACTTCACATAGGTGAACTTGAGGTGAGAGGAACACATAGCTCAGATGTCAAATGCCATGCTGAAGAAGTGTTTGGTGATGAAATAAGGATTGGTAAACTCTGTTGTGATGGCTGGTTTGAGAGATCAAGTATCGCCTTCGGGCTGACTGTAAAAATGTGGAGAATCTTTAGATCTTTAGAATCTTCTCAGCACATGGGGCTGGCGAAAGAGAAAAGTGGTAGATGATCATTCATACCAATCTGGAAATGATTGAAAACAAATTAGAGGTGGAAAACAGAGAGTCAAATAAAAAAAAAAAAGAGGGTAAGAAAGAACAATCTGTAGGTATTGTCAATATTTCTTGTCCTGTATGAGAGAAAAAATTTTCTTGTGGATAATTGGACTCTCCAGCCAAGTAAGAATGTGTAATTGTAATTCATGTGGAGAAGAAATTGTTGGTTGTCACCATTAGTGATAATATATTAGTACTGGATGTTCTGATGAGGGCCCTCTGTGGTCAAGTAAACATGCCTGCAAGGCTTAGCAATAGTCCCTTCCTTTGAGAGAGCACTTAATTACATCTAGAGAGACCTATTGCACCTTCAAACATGATAAATTACCATTGCAAAGCTTCTGACACTAGAGTTGCCTATCTGCTGAGCAGTGGTAGGGATCAGGAGACTCAGTAGGTGGTTCCTCAGTAAAGTAGAAATCATTACCACCATCCGAGTCTATCCTTAATGTGTGTTATTTCCACACACATTCTCATTTCCTGGATCTGAGCTGGCCAAATGATACACACGATTTTCTTCTCTTCTGACCTCCTAGCCCCTTGCCAAGGTGCAATTCCCAAGAGGCAAAACACCAAGAGAAGGTCTACCACAGTCGTTGACCCAGCTCTCAGGATGAAAGGAGGTAGCTCACCCAGCAGATTTTCACAGGACTAAGCAACCCATGAAGATTCATGAAAATGCCTGTGTTCAACCGTTTCACCTCAGGACAGCTGCAGAGGTATTTACCAGAGCACTTTCACTGCTTCTGAGGGAGAGAGATTGTTTCTGCCTCATGAGTCCCTTGCAGAAGTTGGCTCGAAGAACAGCAGAACCCCCTGGTGATCCCTCTGTATTTATGCAAATTAGCTCTTAATGGAGGAAAATAATAACTTCAGAGTATTTTTTCTGGTCACCTTTCTGATTTGCAAAGTCCTACCCAGTGGTCCCTATTACAACATTCCTGGGGAGCCGTTGGGGTGGCACTGTTCAGGCAGGCCAGGAAGAGTTCAGAGGAGCAAACCGGCTCTCCTGATGCAGATGAGCCCTCTGAGATAGCTGGAAAGATCTTTCTTGTGGCCTTTGCTAAATACCGTGGTCTAACAGGCCCTGATGTCCTCCTTTGTACTGGCTGCACGTGCTGGATGCACACCCTGGCAGCCTGGTGCTGTTTGTCCAGGCTGCTGGTTGGGCACCCAAATTAAATCAGCACAGACACACTGAGCCTGCAAAAACAAGGGGTTCATAAACCACTTTTAGCTGTACACCGAGTCACATGGGCATGGGTTATGCTTGGGCTGCATTTGTCTTGGTTTCATAAAGTTGTAGAATCATTAAAGTTGGGAAAAAACTTTTAAGATCATCAAGTCCAACCATTAATCCAGCACTGCCAAGCTCACCACTAAAATGTCCCCAGCTGCCACATCTACACGTCTTTTAAATTCCTTCCGGGATGGTGGCTCCACCATTTCCCTGGGCAGCCTGTTCCAGTGCTTGATCACCCTTTAAGTGAAGAAATTTTCACTAATATCCAATCTAAACCTCCCCTGTGCAACTTGAGGCCATGTCCTCTCATCCTACCACTTGTGAAATGAGAGAGGAGACTCCCCCCTGATCTACAACCTTTCAGGTAGTTGTAAAGAGCAATAAGGTCCCCCTTGAGCCTTCTTTTCTTCAGGCTGAATAAGCCCACATTCCTTAGCTGCTCCTCATCAGACTTGTGCTCCACTGCATAGCCCCGATGGCTTCACTGCTGTATAAATACCATAAGGATTCCATGGTAAGTGTCTATGTCCTTACATTAGGGCTTGAATATACTACAGCGGCACAACAGGTCTGCTTCTAAAATCAGGTGTGTTTCCCTCAAGTAACTGTATGGAAAACACCAGAGAGGCACAGTCCTGAGCAGCTCTGGAGCTCTCTGTTTTGATCTGCCACTGGGACCAGAGTTAAGTGCACTATGAACTACCAGAAACCCCTGTGATCACTTAAATGGAGAGTGATATTTTCCCTCGATGACTCAAGGGAAATCAGGCAGGTGAAACCCTGTGAGTGAGGTCCCAAAGCAACAAAGTCTTTCCCCACAGGTCAGCATATGGTCTACCCTAAAATACCAATACCAGCCTGATAATGATGTGTCTAATGTTGAGTAAGAACATTTTACCAGCTCAGTGCCCATGCAAAGGGACAGTCCCATGGGAAAACATCACTGAGGGCTCCCCAGCCTTTCTTGTCAGGAGACAGCAGGGACTGCAGCTACAGAGCTTGATCCATTTTGCCAGACAGGCTTTTTTCCCCAGAAGCCAAGCTGACAAAGCCCAGAGCAGGCATGCAAAGCTGCAGAGAGCTTCCCTATGTCTGTTTCTTCTGGACAAGGTGGTCAGGCCATAGTGGTTTGGAGCTACTTGGGGTGTGCTGGAGCACCCCAATGGGGCAGTCATGGCATCCCTGGTGGAGCTGGGCAGAGGTGATGGAGTGAAGAACATTTGCATTGTTGTGAGCCTCAGCTCCCCCGTGGCACCCAGCTGCAAACTGCTGCGAGGCAAAGAGAAACTGTTGCTCTGTAATCTTAGTTGCTTTTTGTCATATTTTCCGCATTGGTTCACATCCTGTTCTCTTTCACTGTAGCTCCCCTCTCCCTGTCTCTTCCAAGCCTGTTGCCCTGCCAGGAGAATTCCACTGGAAATCTCCCTGCCCGAGTCCCTGAGTCTGCACCCTGCCCAGGATGAGGGTACAGAGTGACGTTTATTTGCCACAGGGCATCAGGGCTTGCGGCTCTGGTTTGCTCCTGCTTGCCTGCACATTCCCGCCTGGGATAACAGTATTGTCTCAAGGAGCGGCTGGCGTAGGTACGGGATCAGGAAACTTGTTTGGTCATGCCGTAATCAGAGCAGGAACTCTCTTATCTGCTCTTATCACGCAGTGCTGCAGTGCAGCTTCCCAAACACAGCGGATCCTCCGGGACCCTGCCAGCGTGGGACCAGGGGCTCCGGTGCAGCCTCGCTACCCAGAAATGGATCAGGCTGTCCTCCCTGTGCTGACAGCTGTGTTCTGCTTCCTTGAGGATCCCATAAAAGCATGGAGGGGAAGGGACAAGTCCGGGGAAAACCTGTGAGTTCATTGCAGCTCCAAACCTGGGGCCAGCTGCTCCCTTCAAGTGGCACTGCATACAAAAACTGGACCTGGTCATGTTGTAAACCCCAGGGAAGTGGGTTTTGGCTACCCATGAGCCTGCCCAGGGAGCATCAAGTGCCTTGGCATTGGGCACTTTAGAGAGCACCCATTGGCCAGAATCTGCCTGTGTTGCCTTATCCTACAGCTATCCTTCCTGTGCTCATGTCATCTGCTGAGGAGTGAGATTGGAGAAACCTGAGCCAAAGTTTTGGACTGCTGAGGGATTCAAAATAAGATAAAAACTTCACTACAATGTTTTCCACCCCTCCACATCCTGTGTGGTGCTGCCTGCCCAGTTTCTGATCAGGAGTGAAGGCAAGTGCCAGGTCTGCTCTGTACTGCAGCCCCTGGCACAGAGGGTGGCCTGTTTCAGGCAGTGGCAACCAGGAGCAGCTAATTAACCCTGGCCATATTTGAAATAATTGCCATGCGAAACAGATGTACACCAGCCTGGTTAATGCACGTCCTGCTCTGTGGTCAACTGTCTCCCGGTGCTCCTGGGCAGCCAGGGTTTGGTTCATTTGGACATCTCCTTTTCCATATGGAGGGGTTGTGAGGGTGAAAACTTCTACTCTGAGATACGCCCAGTGCCTCCCTGCTGTCAGCTCCGTGCATGTGTGACATGGTGAGGCAAGAAAATGAAACAGGAGTGGGAATTTCTGATGGCAGTTGAGCAGAAGGAGAGGTTGGTCTTTAGAAGCTCTGGGTTCAGGCTTGTTTCTGCACTGCCTCTTCAGAGGAAATATTTCCAGATTTTTCCAAGCCTCTTAGAAAAAAATACTGTTGAGCTCAGCAGACATATTTCAGGGTTTTGCCTCAGACTTTTCTCACCATGAAAATACTGTGATATTCAAATATACAGGGACAAGCCAGCAGCTGCAAGCTTTGGGCTGGGTCCAAGGGTGGGCAAACTGACCCAGGGCTGTTGCTGTCATAGCACTAATTGTGCCTTCCCTCCTTTGGTACCCCTGGGGCTGCTGTGGCTGACAGCATCTTTATGGACCTCCCCCAAATCCAAGAAGACTGTGTGAAGACATCATGTGAAGACTGCTGTGATTTATTGCAGAATAATCTATTGAAAAGGGCTGGAAGAATTGTCAGGATGGGGAGGGGGGGTCATGGTGTCCTGGGCAGGGACTGAAAACAAATGAGGCAGGAGTCTTTAGTGCAGACCTGGGACACTGAACCAGTACAGACGCAAGGGGTAAGCCTGAGGTTCAGCAAAGTAAGCTTCTGGCTTCAGGTTTGGGCTGCAGGATTGAACCCAGTAAAGCATGTAAAATATTGCAGAGGAACAGGCAAAGACTGTCACGGGAAGGAAAGCACCACTGCTTGTTTGCTTTCCTCTCAGTGCACTGCAAGGAGCATCAACAGCTAAGCAGCATCTCATGGACTGGTCCTGCATCTGAGGCATTGCCGGCACCCACAGGTCCATCTTGTCTATTATTTTACAATAAATCACAGCAGCTCTTCCCCAATGGAAACTCTCTGTTTGTTCTTGGATTTAGGGGCAGAGGCACGCTGGGGGCTGGCCGGGCCAAGATTGAATGTGTTTGCACATTCCCTCCCCTTGTACGATTGAATCCCTGTCAGGCCGGTGATGGATGCACTGCTGAGCCAGTGTATCTGATAACCACAATCATTAACTAAATTGTTGGAGGGGTTGGAGGGCCAAACACCGTCCCTACTCCCGGCTTTACATGGTTCCTTTGTGGCACTGTGTGTGAGCACAAGCCGTGTGGGCAGGGAAAGCCACTTCCAGGCCCTGCCATCGTGGCCGAGACACAGGGGGACAGGGTGAGCAAGGGACAAGCTGTTTGCACAAGGATGGGGAGAGAATTTCAGGGCTCAGGTCGCTCAGGCACTGGATCTGCCCTATCGTTGGGAATGAATGCAGCATTTCCCCACACTCACATCTTCGTTTGCCTTTCCTCTCTGCAGAAGGAGAAAGGGCACTGTGGTTGCACTGGCTTCCACTCCTCATCTTCTTCACTGCCCTCCCCCTGCTCCTCCTCTGGAAAATGTCATTTATGGGCTTCTCTCCTCTCTCCATCAGGGCCTCCCTGTAATTTCTTTCTCTCACATACATGCCTGGGATCTTTTCTGGAGAATTGCCCTCCATTGACTTACTTCTGATGCACAAACATGTGCAGATCCCAGGAAGGCAGTTACTTTCCCAGGCAGATGTCTCCAAGTGTTAAAAAAATAATCAGCTGCAAGCTGGGATGCTCCTATTCATCCTGGAGGGCAAACTGCAGCGGAAAGAAAGGGATGTGACTGTCCCCTGGCTCTTTATGGAGGGTCTGTTTCTTAAGAGGCTATTGAACCAGATTCAATGCACCACTGAGGCATCTAAGAGGGGATTTAGGGATTTAAAGTTTGCCTGTGGGCACCAATACACACTTTGTGAGCAAATGGCTGGGATCCTGAAAAGGTTATCAGGCTGACAAAAGAGGGGGAAGAAGCAATCAACTCACATTGGGGCAGACAAGAGAGAATGAGAACAGAAAAAAAATGGCAGCAGGATGCTCAGGTGGGCCCAAGACTGAGAGAAAAAAATCTGGGATGAAATTCCTGAGCAGGGACATGTGCTGCCCAGCAGCTTTGGGAAATACACTGGAAAAAGCGTAGAGGGGAAAATGTATGATATTAAGTACATCCACTTCAGCGACCAAAAATACTTCTGCTCGTTCTTCAGTGTCACAAGAAGACATTTTTGTCATAGCTTATTTAGACAGCTGTCTGCAAATAATCAGGTTGAGTCCTATTCTGTCAGTAACATTAAAAAAAAAAAAAAAAAGAAAAAAAAAAAAGAAAAGGAAAGGAAAGGAAAAGAAAATGCCATTCCTTAAATAAATTCAAACTTTCAAACTTTCTGTGGGAGTTCTTAGCTTTCAACCAAAAATGACTTTGCAGGAAGTTGACTGGCACTTTCTTGCCAAGGTCAAGATATTCTCTCAGCCTTTTCTAAGAGCTTTCTTCTTTTTCTTTCTTCTTTTTTGAAACAACTTTTCATTAATTTTTAATGCATATTCTATTACAAACAGCAGTGTACTTCAGAAAACACTGAGCCTGGAATAAGGAGCATTGATTGTATTGAGGGAAAATGTTCTTCTGATATTAACCTAACCCTCTACTTGTACCTTTCCAAGGAGATTTCAAACCTTTTTTTTTTAATTATGTTTTGGTACCAATATTTCAAACTCAGATAAGTTTCAAAATCGTGTAAATTCTCCTCCCTCCACACTGTCACCAAAGGAAATTCTCATCCTGTGTAGCTTTACTCATGTCTCCCACAGACCCATGAAATGTGTCATTGCCAGCACTGCTGCCAGGCAGAGGGACAAGGAGAGGCAGAGCTGGCAGAAAGCCTCTGATGGACCATGGGGAATGGGAAAGCCTGTGAGGAAAAAGCAAACATCAACCACCCCCAAACATGGACATTTTTAAACTGAAAAACCACAGGTATCTAAACTGAGCACACAGGGCTCTTGTCCCCGCTGCAAATATACCAATATCCATGTGACTCGTCATCAGTACAATTGCAGAGAGAATTCCTTGGGGATGTGCGTGAGAAGTGTGGAATGCAGCAGGGTGCAGAGATCCTGTGAGCATCCCCTGGTGAAGGGGGTGCTGCAGGCAGCACCTTCTCCAAGTTCTCTCCAAACAGTGCCCCAGGCTGTTTGTGGTCTGGGCTCTGGCTCAGGAGGGCTGAGCTGCAGATCTGTGGCTGCATTAACCCTGCTGCTTGGTGACCTTTGACAGGAGACAACCTGGCTGCAGTATCTGGGGAGGTGCAGGCAGAAATGGAAGCAGGAGGTGGCTGCAGAGGGACCCAGGGGATATCAGTTTTCATGGCACAACACAGTAGGGAGAAAAAACTGCTGAAAAGCAGAATATTCAGAGGTGCTTTTCTTCAGCTGCTCCTGGAGTGGCTCCACTCCCAGAAATGTCAGACTGGCATTGGGAAGCCTCACTGCAGGCTGTCCAGCACAAACTGGAAGGAAGGAGACTCTGCAGAGAGGATAACAGCTGAAGGACCAATGCAGGCACACAGGGGAGATCAGATTAGAGGGGATTCAAATTCCTGGGCCGTGGAACACTTGCCAGAGAGGTTCTATCATCTGCACTACCAAAATTTGAGGGCTTTCCATGAATATGGTGCCCACACACCACAATGTTTGTGGAAAGAGAAGCCCATGCCCAGGGCTGGTCCACATCAGCAGCACTGAGCTGGAATGCTGGGCATGCTCTGGGATCAAAGGCAGGCTGGGCATCCCTCCCTGACAGCTGTCTGCAGACCCAAACACGAGCCCAGGCCTAGGGAGCAAGCCTGGGAACGTTTCTGTGTATGGGCAAAAGCCAAGCAGGTGCTCTCAGAAGGTCTCATTAACTCTCCATCACAAACTCAGCTCCTGGATAAAATGAGGAAGGCAGAAGAAAGAAGCTGCAATAAAAGCTGGTCTTATCTGGTAAGTTTTTAATACACGTTCCTCTCCTGTGCCTTTCGGTCCTGCCCAAAGAGCCCTTTAGTCCTTCCTCGACAGCTGGATGGTGTCCCAGTCCTATTGCAGACGCGTGGGCTCCAAATCCTCTTCACTTGACTTGCCATTTGGGAAACCACTTTGAGGTCACTTGGGAAACTTGGCACCTGGAGGTTTCAAAGCTGAGTCTGACTCAGAGGTGCAGGAGCTGCTGCCATGAGCTTGGTTTGGGAGATGACTGCACACAGCATCCCTGACATGAGAGCTGATTAATGCCACCCAGGCCATTGCTGAAACATTTGCTGAATCACCTCTCTCCTTTGGCCTAGGTGGGTATATTTTTATTATTTATTACTCATAAGGAAGACGTGTTTGTCATGCCTGTAAGCCATGGGCTGCTCTGTGGCATCCAAACAGATTTGCAAGTGAAGGCTTCTTGGCCTCCTCTCTAGATTGAAAGCAACAAATATTAAATGTTTCTTCTTCTGAAGATCAAAGGATTCACAGCGAGGTAAGTGTGAGTATTCCTGTGCAAAGACTTTATATTTCAAAGATGGGATGATTTGATAACCCAACAGACCCCAAGCAATGCCCCCTTTCAGTGACATTATTTTGTGGCTTGGTGGATGAAATGGGGAAATGTTCCTCGCTTATGTCAGCCAGCTGTGGGCAGAGGATTCTTAAATTTTCACCTGAGACCCAACACTACACAGAGGCCAATAAAACACTTCCAACCAAGCTAATAATTCCCAGGAAGGAATTTGTTTGGTGAACGTGAGCAAGGTCCCTGAGAATTCCTTGGAATTATTGACTATGGCCTAGGGTTTTTCTTGGCAAGTTGTGGGTGGAGAGTTTTTTTGGGGCTTTTCTTTTCTTTTCTTTTCTGTTCTTTTCTTTTCTTTTCTGTTCTTTTCTTTTCTTTTCTGTTCTTTTCTTTTCTTTTCTGTTCTTTTCTTTTCTTTTCTGTTCTTTTCTTTTCTTTTCTGTTCTTTTCTTTTCTTTTCTGTTCTTTTCTTTTCTTTTCTTTGTTTGGGTTTTTTTTGTTTGTTTTTTTGTTTTTTGTTTTTTTGTTATTGTCAGAATTTCAGGTACATTTTGATGAGAAATGCAGGATGTAGGATAAGCTTGAACTGAACAGAACTTCACAAAGGACCTGCATTGAGACAAGACTTTCTATAGCAGGAAGGACAATTCAATGAGGATCAATAATTGTGTCCAGGGAATAGAAATGGGATATGAAGTGAGACACTAATTTTTCTGTCCTAGTTAATACCAGGCCACGCATTAGCTGGCCAGAGAGCAAGGGGGCTTTTCTCCCTGTCCCTGGTGGAAACCACCAGTGCTCCTGGCTCTTCGCCACCCGGGGCAAAGCCAAAGGCACAGTGAGGTGAGTGCAGCTCTTGGGCTTTGCCTTGGGATGGAGGGAAGCAGGAACGTGTCTGCCCACTCTGCACACCAAGTTGAACACAGAATTAAAGGTACATGGGGGGCTTCCTTTTGGTGTTGAGCTAAAAAACATGTGGAAAGGAGACCTCTTTCTCCAGTGAGCATCTCTGGCTGCCAAGTCCTACATCCTGAACTTCCTCACTCCAACCCTTTCTCAGAGATTTAGGCCCTAAAAGCACTGACATAACCATGACAAATAGTCCATATTCTCGATGGTGAGACGTTGTTCCTCCAGCATTTGGGTGCTGCCGGTGTTTTTCTCCTTTTCCTTTTTAATGGCATTAGAAAAGCCCCTACACTAACTCTTAGAGCCTGCTCCACCTTCAGTGTTGAGTCAAAACCCCTCCTTTGAGCATGGACTCAAAGCACCACGGATTGCTCCCCGCAGCACTGTCATCAAACCTGTCCTGGCTGGTCAGGGATAACGCCTGAGATGCCATCACCCATACCCATTACAGTACTGGGCCTCGAGTTTTTTCTCTGCCCCCATGTTGTATTTTCATCACATTTATCAAGTCATGCCATCTCGGAACAGCATGTGGGTATTTTGTCAGGTTCCACATAGATAAAAAGCTATCTTTTCTTTCCATCTTTTGAAACCCGTTGTTTGTTCTTTTATTCATTTCCTTTTGCTGATTGAATCTGCTGCAGAAATGAGCGGTTGCATGGTGGCTCCTCTGAGCTCCTGGAGGAACCCTGCACTTGGGCTCCAGCCCACAGAAACCATCAGCTCCTTGTTCAGGGTGGACATCTCCCATGGAGATGCTTGCCCAGCACCTGCTGCCCATAGGATCTCAGCCATAGGAGGGCCTTATCCCAAAGTTTGGTCACAGGCCCTTTCCAGAGCCTGAGGAAAGAATGAAATATCCTGAGTTTTGGAAATTGTTTGTGGGAGACCAGGTTTCTGATGCTGATTGCCAGGGATATATGCTATCCATCATGGATGTAAGAGGTAGGGGAGGAGGGCAGACTTTAGAGGCTTAGAGCCTCTTCAATTTTAGCAAAGAGGAGTGAGAGACAGCCTGATACACATGCTTTGAAGAGGTGAAAATATTCAGTTCTTCTGGGGTCTGCAACATTACCAAGACATAGAAGGACAAGAATTTTTGAACCAGAAGGAAAGTACATGAGTGAACAACAATGGTGATGAGTTTTTAGGACAAAGAGAAAGAAGTGCCCCATCTCCCAGTGTCTTCAGAGCAACATGGGCTCCAGTGAAACAAGCTACTGGGTTCGAGTGACTGAGCTCAGTGATCTGTGTAAATCCAGATTTAGCAATTCCTTCTGACCATAAACACTACAACCCTGCTGGTTCTCACAGTTTACCAGTGGGAAAGGGCCGAATTTGGTAAACT
Source organism: Falcunculus frontatus (assembly GCA_013398115.1). Taxonomy (NCBI): domain Eukaryota; kingdom Metazoa; phylum Chordata; class Aves; order Passeriformes; genus Falcunculus; species Falcunculus frontatus. The sequence goes on from VZRV01010000.1 coordinate 309,078, forward strand.
CAGACATAGATGTCGTGTGCTATATTTATACAAACCAGTGCAGCTCTCTCCTTGTAGGGGAGCAGCCCTGTCCCCACGTGGCAATCACTCATCAAAGGGTGGCAGCAAGTCTGGGATGGGGGGACAATCCCTGGGAGTGTGGCTGGAAACTGTCCACAGCTGTCTGGTTGTAGTGGTGGTGCTGGCATCCCAGACTGGCCCCTCTACTCCCAAGACAGCTCAGAGGCAGAGGGGGAGGGTTCTGTGCTCCCAGAAAGGCACCTGAAAGAGGTCCAGTGTTGGCAGCACCCTGAAGCACCCAGCCAGGAGCCGAACACAGAGGGGAGTGCTGTTTCTGAAGACAGTGGATAGATAGCATCCACATGGCTGGGACCAGATCTGATGCTGCTCTGCTTCATCTCACATTCATGTAAATGCAGCTCTCAGAGAACCCAGAGAGACCTAAGCTTTACCAGACCACTGATCCCTGCAATAACAAAAAAAAAAATCCAGATGAGGTAAAACCCTGCAAGAAATACAAACTTTGTAACTCCCCAAACCCACTTTGGTTCCAGACTGTTGCTCTTGCAAGACAGAAGAGAATTTCCAGCTTTTGTCTGGAATTCAGCTTCACCTCCTGTGCAGAAATCCCAGCCTTCTCTCTGTTCCCTGCAGGTAGCACACGTGCAGCCAGAAATGCTGCTAATCCACCTGAGTTTCAGCATTAGTTTTTTTGTAAAGACTCATGGTATTAACCAGGCCTCCTCTGAAAGGATCTCAAGCATGGAGGATACTGCAGGAGCAGTGGGAAACCCATCGGGGGAGAGTAACCAGAGAAGCAGCATCGCTATGGCGATGGAGATAAGGGGCAGCCCTCACATCGCAGCTGATGAGTGACATGGTTTCTAGCCCTTTCAATGCCTTGAAGTGTTTTCCTCCTTGACTCAAACTAGAAGTAGCGCAGCTTAAAAACAATTAATGTCCCCTTGGAGAAAAAAAAGGAAAAAAAAAAAAAGCGGCAATTTTTCCTTCTATTTTTAAGTCTCACTTCACCACAATAGCGCCAATATTTCACTCCTGACTCAAAAGCAAAGTCCGAGGGAGCAGGATATGCTGTAGGGTATCTCTCTTGCCACACTATTCGTGTTATTTTCAAGTTCCTCTCTCCAGGGTTGATCTTGGCAGCAGATCACAGCGCCGGCGCAGCACAATGTAAACTGGAGCCATTGTTACTCCATCTCCTGCTCCTCATCGCTGCAACATTTCCCCACACGCCTCCCTGCAAATTGTTGCGTGTCCCGTCCTGCTGGCCGCCCCCCTCCAAAATCCATTAGGTTGCTGCAGTTCAGCTATTCATCTAGCCCCCTCAGAGGCACCCAAATAAAGTGGTTTCTCTTTGCTGGCTGACATTGTGCAGGGTTTTGAGGGCTGGTCTCGGTGACAGCAGTGGGTGACTGTGCTGCAGGGCTGCCCGACGTTTCATATCATGCACCAAGCAGGTAGAAAAGGGTAGTAGGGAAGTGGGCAGCTGTTGAAATGGCCTTAAATTGCTTCATTTTCTTCCATCACCTGGTGAAGGCACAGTTGCGGTTCTGGTATGGGGCCAGGGAGGTGACCCCTTCGTATGGGATCAGCCTGTTGTGCCATCTGAGGGGTGGATGAGCACAGCCAGGTGGCTTTGGCTGATGAAGCCAGAACTGAGGATGAGTTGCAATACCAATGAAGAGCTCAGGGCCTCACTCTTCATCAGCAGGGACTGGTCAATGGCAGCTGTTGCTGGGACTTTTCCTTACAATTCTGAGGCCCTGATGTACATAAATATGATGTATATATGAGTGTGCATCTCTGCCCATTGTGCCAGCAGCACAAAGCCAAATGACACTGCACAGCATCAGCACGATGCTGAACCTCAGCTGACCCACCCATGTGGGTGCTGGATACCTGGGCCCCAGCAGCTGCAGCAGAAGGAGGCTCCACCAGCAGACCCAGCCCCATCCCCACAGATCTCCTCAAAGCCGTGGTCTGCCCGTACTCTGCCTGGGCTGCTGGTGGATGGCACCCAAGATGGGCTGGGAGCAGTGATAAAAGTGACGTCTGTGGGAGTTCACCACCAACTTCAGTGAAACAGGATCAAGTCTTCAGTCACTTGGCAACCTGCTTTATCAACCTGAACTTGTATCTCTCTCTGCTGCTGTTTTTCCAAGGGCTATTCATGGTTCAAAGCTGTAGACAATGCTGTCCTTTCTTCACTCATTGCCACCTAGTTATCTCTGGCAGAGTGTGACTCTGGAGAGAAGCAATTTGAGAGAGGAAATACATTGGAGATGGAAATAGCATGGAAGATACAACAAGGACTTGACTTTCTTGTTTCTATCTTATTCAAGATTATGTTTCCTGACTGAATCCCTGAAGACATTCAAGTTGTTCTAAAAATTATGAAAGGAACAAAAGAAATTTTTTCATGCACATTGCAGAGAATCCAGAATGATTCTGCTGATTTCCAAAGTGTAGAAGTGGGAAACGGGGGTCAGCACTTAGCACTTGGCTAAAGCATGAAATATATAGAAGGCCCTGGGGTCTGGAGAAAACAAATGTGTCCCCCAATCAGATACATGCATGGGAACATTTGTGTCAGCATCCCAGTTCACAGCCCATTGGAAAATCCATCTTGGTCTCTGCAAACATTCAATTTCATGAAAAATTCAGTGGGTGGACAAAAAAATATAAAAAGAGATAATTATACAAATAATACTGTGACAGGACAGGGTTTAGTTGAAAAATGACTGATGAAACCCAAAGCCATACGTTTCAAAGCTTGGTTGTGCTCCTGTTCCTTGGAAGCTTGCTGGATCAGCTCATCTGCACGGTGAGGAAGTTTGTCTTCTCGTCCTGGGCTTACCCCAAGTTTCCCAAGTTTACACTGGAATTTGGCTCAGGAGCTCTCACATGTTTCATTCATGGAAAGGTGCAGTAAAACAAGTGCACACAAACCCAATACAATTTTTATAGCAAGGGTTTTGCAATCTGAACAAAACTTTTCTTGAAAGACTGAAGTCATCCTCCCATGGGTAAATCTGATCTGATTGATTTGATGTTCTGAAAAAGGTATACATAGACAACAGATGATAAGTTTGCAATGAATAAACAAAATTAAAGAAGAATGAACAGAGTAGAAAAAAAATTACAGGAAAGCTGTAAAAACAATAACCTTGAGAAAAAAATTTTTAAAATCCTATTTTTCCCTACATAGCTGACCTGCAGAAATTAAGGCTAAAAGGTCATGTAAACCCCAGAAGGATGGTGCAGTGGCTCTCTTGGAGCACGTCTCTGAGGATGGAGGGTGCTCAGGGAAGCATCCCATGGGCAGAGCTCCTGCCCTGCCCCACCACCTGGGACACTTGCACTGGCCAGGACACTGCGGTACAAAGTGGCACTGGGACATGAACTTATCCCCTCCATACCACTGGGGCTGTGTGCTGGAAAGCCTCACTGAGAGTGGCTCTGAAAAGATCCAGAGCCGCCAAAATGCCCAAACTGAAATTTCTGTCTATTTTAATCAAATCCAGCATGTTTGCAGAGCTTTTTTCTGCCTGATCCCAAATGGATTTTTAGGCAGGGAAATTTATGAGAAGTAAACAGCTAGAGTTCAATAAACACTTGCAGGCCTCTGGCTATCCTGGCAGGGGACAAAAAAAAAAAAACCAAACAACCTGACAGCAAATATTAGCAACAGATTTTTAACAGGTGGAGGAATTATCGTATGTATCTAGGAAAGAAAACAAAACAGGCACTCCTAAAATCACCAGCGCTGATTTAAACATGAGCTTTTAAATATAGTGTGTGAGCAGCAAATGAGTTCTAATTGAGGAAAGCTTGTAAACAAACAAGAGCTTTCATCTGCAGCATCATGCGCGATACAGGCTCTGTGCTGGGGCTGGACCGTGCTGCCGCAGCCCAGGCCTGTCAGTGGAGATGGGAATGAGCTCTGATCTCCTCAAGGAATGTCAAGGCGTCCTGGAGCAATGAGGAACAACAAACCTGGACTCACACTTCTCAAGGTCTGGATGGGCAAAAGGAGCAGTGCCAGGTCAATGAAGCAGGCACACAGCAGGATCTTGGGGCTGCTCCTCGTCCAGTGCTGCAGAGACCCAGGACAATATTTGGGAGCAGTCAGCCTGCCATGAGGGTCACTTTTTAAAGCCATCTTTGAGAGATGTCATTTGTCTTGAAATAAGAGAGTTGGGGGCCATTTCCAGCACCTGTGTGGGCATCTGATCCATGCCATGTTCACTCATCATCTCCTGCTCTGGAGAAAGACCTGCTGCAAGGTTTATCAAGCATCAGGAAGTGTCTGAGGAGCAATCTGGGAATTGGACAAAGGAGGGAACGCAGCTGGAAGCAAGCCTCTGAAAGACGGCTGGGGCTGTGGTCAGAAAGGAAAGGTCTGCTGCAGCAAAGCATGCACAGCTAATGCTCAGCCTGTGATGCAAGAGCGGGGGAGACACAGCATGTCAGGAAACGTCTACGCAGTGCAGATACAATCAGGCTGAAAACACACAGAGCATGCCAAGGAAGTAACCTTGAATGTCTGCTGGTATTTTTCTCTGGAAAGCAACAACAGGATATTACAAAGGGACAGAAGCATGGACATGGTTGCCAGTGCTTACCAAGATACATAAATTACCTGCCCTGGAAATGAGCACGAAAGGGAAAAGTGTTTATGCCCAGTCACAGACCAGGGCTCCTTAAAAGGCTGGTCCCAGCTCCACTTGTAGCAGTGCCCTGCTGAGCTGTCACAGTCAGCTGGAGGTTTTGACATGGGAGTGGTCGCATTCAGCATTAGAGCTCAGCCTTTCCACCGGGTGTGCAGGGGACAGGCCTTGGAAAATGCTCCCACTGCAAGAAGGATGTCCTGCAGCAGCCACACTGTGTGTGTCAGGCATCTGCTGCTGGGAAGAAGCAGCCAGCCTATATTCAGCTTTTATTTCTAGAAGTTTTAATCCCTCTCTGCTCCGATAAACGATTAATCGCTCAGATGAGCTGAACCAGAAACTGGTAAATCAAAGCCAGCCTTGTTTTGAAAACACGTTGCCCACAAACCCCAGTTTAGCACCGTGCCCCACAGCAGGAGAAACACAAACCCCAGCAGAATATAGCACCCGCAGCTCCCAACCTTTAGTACCCAAATTTAGGCATGTAGATAGAGCAGCTTAACCCCGAGGATTGCTGGGACCCATATAGACCACCGGAGTCAATGGAAGCAGCAGGTGCTTGGAAACACTGTGAATCAAAGCACTCATTCAGGGCACTAAATATAGAGCAAAATCCAAACACCCAGGCTGGAAAATGTCGGCCATGTGCTCCCTCCACTGCCCTGTGCTGCGGGTCCCACAGACCCCGGCTGCTGCCACACGATGCCCGTAGAAGGTGCTGGGTCTCTGCTCCCACCAGCACTGCCCATTAACAGGTTTTTATCCAGGGTCACACAGCGCAAAGAGGGTTCTCCTCCTCACTTTTTTAGAGGATATTGCTGCACTTGAGATAACCTCACTGGTTTATCTGCACTGCAAGCGATGTCAGCAGACTGTCAGAACACCTCCCTGGGGACCTGCTGTGTCCGTGGGGCCTTGGGACCGTGCATGAGGGCTGTCTCTGTGCCACCATGCCAGGGAGCCTCACCAGGCTGAATGTGGCATCCAGGCACATCCCAGTGGCCCAGGGAGCCCAGGCACCACCCTTGCACATCCCAGAGCATGCTTCAAGCGTGTCTTGAGAAAACAGAGCTCTTCACTGTCAAAGTTTTTATTTTCTTTCTTTTTTTGGTTATCATTTAATTAAAAAAAAAAAAAAAAGAGTGAAGAGAAACAGAGAGGAGGCCTGCTGATCCATGCTGACCTTTTAACTTGTCCAAGTGTTCAACTCCAGCAGTTTTGCCTCCCATTGAGAAGCTGCTGCACTCACCATTTTTGTTTTCTATTGGGAAGTGGGGATGAGAAAATGCCGCAGCATTTGAGCCTGTGGTGCCCTGCGGAGGGATCAGCCCTGCCTGGGGGAGTTTTAGCCCCAAGGAAGGCAGACCAAGTCAGGGATGTCGCCCTGGCCAGAGCAAGGACTGGCTGGCACATTCCCTGTGCAGGCTGACTGGGGGATTCAGCACTGAACAGCCCTTTCTCTCACCCCTTTGCACCTCCTTGCAAGTAACACATGGAGGATTTTGGAGTGGAGCCCAGTCATGTAGACATACATCAGTGAGGGGACCACCAAAGAGGGAAGCATTTAGATAAGCCACATGGCAAAAGGAGAAACAGATACAAACTGTCCCTGAATTTCTAATCTTTGGAGAGGTCAGGTCCTGGGTCCACAGCTAAAAAGGATACAAAAGCAGGGACAAGCCCCCTCTCCCCAATAGCTATCACACACTATTTTGAAATGATGCTACACCTACATATTTATTTGAAACTGTGACTCTTAGATACACAAAACTAATTTTGAGCTGCTTTTCCCAGCACTTGCAGCTACCAGGACCTAGAAAAGCCCTGCGAGAGGATTTCTTCTGCTCTTAAAACAATGAAATGTCTGAAGCAGTTCTCAGACATGGGTAAGCTTTTCATAAGAGGCAGCCCAGTGATGAAACAGAGCTGATGCTCTCAGACAGATAACGGTGGGGAGAAGCCTCCTGGGCTGCTCTCCTCATGGTTTGAGCAGCCACATGTCTGCCCAGGGCTGGGCACGGGACAATGGCCACCAGCCACCCACCCCTTCCTCCTTCTCCCTTCTGCCTCTCCAGCAGCAAACCACAAGTGTTGATGGTGCAGCATTAACATGGCCCTTTTGGCCTCACCTTGAAGAGCGCAGGGCTGTGGATACACCACTTTTGAGACAGACTCTGACAGCTGTGACTTGTGGCACAGATCTTCAGCAGCAGACAAATCGAAGACGGATGAACCAGTGCAATGCGGTACCTACTCAACCCTCACCTCTAGATCTTACTGATGTAGCGTTCCCCAAAACACAGTCTTTTTCCACACTCGCTGATGCCCCCATCCTTTTCAGCCTCCTCGCTGCTGGGAAGGCTGCAGGGTTCATTCCTCTATTGCCTGGTGTGAACAAATCCCTGTCATTGCCATATCCCCCTCCTTCCACCCCACCCCAAATAAACAGGATCACAATGCTCAGGTCCAGTGTGGACCCCCACACCCCAGGGCTGCTCCTTGCAGACAGTCATGGTAGAGTGAGCTTCTCCAGGGACCCCAGCACTCAGAACAGTGGGATTCAGACAGCTTTGCTCTAACAAGAACCAGGAGCATGCAGAGCCCAAGGCATGAAACAACCACCTCTTCTTTCTCATCAGTCTTGAAGCCAATGTGGGCCAAAAAGAAACCAGCCCACCAGGGATGGTCAAGAAAGGATCTGAACAGGGTACAAAACAGGGCTGGCCTGTGTGGGGTGCCCACACATCAGATGCTGTTCAATTTCGTCAACCTGACTCCAGAAGGACCAAGGATAATTTGGAAGGGCACAGAGGTCATATAGGAAAACCAGCTGGAGACACGGAACTGTTCTGCAAGTGGAAACAGAAGACTGGGACTCTGAACTGCAAGATTTAGGGAGAAAGTGGTGTCTGCACTGTAAATCTCAAATTTTGTGGAGATGGTGGAGAGGGAAAAACTGCTTGCTATTTTTACATAACCTTATCGAGGAGCAGGTTCACAACAAACAGAATGAAGCACTTTTCCACCCAATTCATGGTGCAGTTGTGGAACTCATTGCCACACAATGTCGTGGAGGCCTAAAGCATAAAAAGGGTGATATGATGCTAGAGAGGAGAGGTGCCTATCAAATATGCCCCTAAACTGCTGACCAAAAGAGCTGGATGAGTGTGAGAAGGGCTCCTGCTGCAATTTGCTGCTGTCTGGCACTTTCTGTAAGCATCTTCCACCGGCCACTGCACGACAGAGGATGCTACAGTAGATGGACCTTTGATCTGCACCAGTACAGCTGTTGGCTGAGCAACTTCCACCCACAGGTGGGGCTTCACTAATGAATAGGTGGGGTTATGCCCAGAGTCATGCCTGCAGGCAGATGGCCAAGCCTTCAAAGGGCCTTCTGTAGGCCGCTGCCACAGCAGTTTCCAAACCTGCTCCACAGCTCCCTGCCCAACCTCCTTTCACAGCCTATCAGCACAGCAAATCTGCCACAGGGAGAAGTCCCCTCCAACCCAAGCCTCCTTCAGATGGGTGGGAGAAAGGATAGCAGCTGAGAAAGACCCACAAGTTAACGAGTCTCCCCTTACCAAACAGGGCTGAAGAATTTGCGTTTGGTTGGCTGTGTGGTTCTTTTTTTGCCATAACATTTGAAAGCGACAGCCTCTCTTGGGAACCCAAAGGTCAGGAAACATCATGCCTCCCTAATCACAGTCTTGCATCCTTACAGGGTGTCACATTTACACCTGCAAAGTAATCCTTCTGCCTTACCTGCCACTGGAAACCAAGACATCTTAGTTTGACTTCAGCAAAGCACACATTCATTCCTTGTGTCTCAGTGGTTATAAAGAGTAATATGGATGAAGCACATTAATATGAGCAAACCCATAACATCTCCTAAATATTGCAAAAGTTTTCCATGATCTTTTTTTTCCCCATCTAGAAAAAAATTGAAGCAGCTTTGTTGCTGGGGAAAAAAGTTAAATAGAGCTTTTCTTATGAGCTTCTAAAGACCGGTTCATTGGTCCCTCAAGGTAGTTAATTACGTACTCCTTTCATAAAGATAGTCCAAAGTACGCTTTGAGAAGGATTTCTACAAAAACATGCTGATTGTCTGCAAAAAAACCCCCAGATTATCAGCTTCGAAGCAGGACAGGTGGAATCCCTGTTCAGCTCATTTGTAATCTACACTGCCCTGTACATTGTCCATTCCTTCTTGCTCTAGAAATCATAAATACAATGTAAAAAGGAGATTCACATAAACCACCCGGATTTTCTGGATGGATGCAATCTAGCTTTTGCAGGGGAAAAGGTGATGCAATGAACCATGAAACTTAATGATTCACATGAAAAAACCCAAAACTTCCTACTTAGGAATATTACCTATGACATTCATCTATAAACATTTGATTGCAAGCACATGTTTACAATCAAGTGGTTGAAGAAGAGGTATTTTTGCACTTAGACTAAGCCCCTGTCCCACTGAAAAAATATACAAAGCATAATATATATACAGAGCAAAAGCAAGAACTTCCACATATTCATATAGAAACAAGGATGAACTTGGGAAGGATTTAGTCATCTCTCATTCTCAAGGGGGTCTTTTGTTCCTTTACTGTTTTATAACCCCATTCTTCATCCCACCACCTGTGATGAAACAAGGACACAGGGCTAGTTAGCGACTGCTTTGCAGCACTGAACAGAGCGAGTCTGAGAGTCACATAACTTTTTCACAGCAAGAGCAATATTCTAAGTGTGATACCAGCACCTACTTTTGTGTTGAGAATGGAGGAAGAGCAAAGACAACCTCTACCCCCCCCCACCCAAGAAGAAACACCCCAAAGGTCACTGCTAGACTGCCCAAGGGATGCCAGCTGCCCAGGACAGCTCACAAGCTACTTGAACTCTTCTTCAGGCTCATCTTTTCCCCAGTACATACAAAGCACTAGGGTAGCCCACCAGCACTCAAGAACAATGAGGGAGTTCAGTTCAGTCACACATATTGAACCTCTAACACAAATTCCTAACCCAATCCCTGTTGTCCAAGTTTCCTCACAACTAGAACTGCAACTGGTGTCCTCTGCAGCCTTCAAGGCAGTGACTGAAATGCCTTTCAACCCTTAGCTTGTTCTTGAAAGGGTATGGGCAGAGTGAGTTATTTTGCTGGATACATTAACTTCACATCCAAGCATAGTCTGATCTGAAGAGGAATAATTACAAGGCCTGCTGGAGAACAAACCAGACAACAGCAAATGGCCAAAAAAAAAATTGAGCTCAGCAGGTGTTCCAGGTTCTTGGAAAGAGCATCAGGGAAGAAAAATTAACCCAGCACTACTCATTGCTTAGAAAAATCACAAGAGCCCATTTATTAATTTGCCTCATTATGTAGTTCTTGTAACAGAGAGGATTCTGGCAGCACCATAATGCTTAGCACATGTGCATCAGCAAAAAGTCAAGATGTAAGAGCTCAACATCTCCTGTAAAAATAAATCAAGAGGAAATAAAACTACTGAATAAGGTGAGATGAGGCATGCAGTGACTTCTATACAAGCAGCATAGAAATAAAATCTGCATAAAATCTATCAAGGTTAATTTGTGCGAGTCAGAAAGCTTACTTTTTGTTCATCCTCCTAACTTTATCCATCTTGTTTCATGCATCTCAGTGTACACAACTCACCTATCACATGAAGGAGGCATCAAATAATTCTTGGTTTTGGCAGGGAAAGAGCAGTACAAAATTGAACATTTGCCTGTGGTGGTTTTGTGAATCCACATGGGAACGAGTCCTGGATGTGGGACCAGTTCCTTTGTTTAGAACAGTGGGTGATGACCACTGTTGTGTCTCCTTTACTTTTTATGCGACTTCAGTACTGGGAAGAAACAGAATTAGCACCTTTGGGAGCAGTGAGCCAGCTCACGACTACATGACTGAATAGCAATGACCTTATTCCATATGTATGTAAACCTATTATTTCCCCTTTTGAGAAACATAACAGAATTTGATTTTGAGAACTGACTTAGCTGAGAGTTGTTTCTACCACGATAAAGACAAGCAAATACTCCAAGAAAAGCAACAAAAAGTAGCTGAATGATGACTGGAATAAAAGCTCTACTAGAATCTAGAATTCTGCCTCAGAGGTTAATAGCTACTAGGAAAAAAATCAACTTTTATATTCCATATTATCTTACAGGAATTTATCTTTTACTACGTAAAATATCCTTTACGAAGGAACTGTCACAGAAACAGGCACAGACCTCAGCTGAGATTGGAGCACGACATGTAAAAGCTCTGAATGGCTGCAGAGTAGAGAAAGGTATTACTTCAAAATCCAACTCAATCGGGCAAGGATACCTCCTCGGGCCCCTGCATGCTCAACCAGCCCTCTTCTCACCCAAGGACAGAAAACTCTGCTCAGACAAGGCTTCACTGAGCAGCCAGAGGGAGAACCACTGCAAAACACGCACATGGAACACAGAACATCCCGAGCAGGACGGGACCCACACGGACCATCCTGGCAGCTAAACAGAGCCCTGGTGCTTTGCAGGGAGAGAGCCCCAGTGTGGGAGCTGGAGGTGTCTCTAAGGCACGTGTGGACACAGCACCTCCTCCGCAGGCTGTCAGCGGCGCGGCCGTGGGCGCAGGACAAGGCTGCCGAGCCGGCTCAGGAAGCGTCGGTGCCGCACGCTCGGGTTACGGGAAGTGCCGCGAATTAAACCAGGACTTTCACTCCTCCTCTGTTTTAGCCTGCTCACATCCGAGCTCCAAGCGCTTAGAAAGCAAACAATCTGAAGTATCTTACACACAATGAGGGAATCATTTTATTAGATTATGGAAGACAGCAGCATTACAGTACAAAAAGTTACAAGAGTAGCAGAAAAAAAGTGTTTTTGGTTTAAATACTCAGGATTATACTGGGGAACATGAGAAGGATAGTACCCTTTTCTAAACTAGCGCCTAACCAGGTTATCAAAATAAGTTTTGAATATTTAGCACAAGTAAAAAAGTTACAACAAACATCATTATAAAATGCTTTAATAAATAGTTTCTTTTCTGAAAGGTTTTTTTTTTTTTAAGAACATGTCAAAAAAATGTACTAAAACAGATGATCCTGCAAAGCAAATCCTGTATTCCTGTATAAAATAACTGGTTTCAAAACATTCATGTTTATATTGTTCGTGGGCCAGAGTTTACACTCTCAGACATCCGTTCCTCTCAGTGGTAGGGTAACTAGGTGTATGTAGTGTTATGCTTCTTCAGTAATTAAAATAAACTTATAGTCTGCCCAGTTAACAGCAATAATAAAAGCCTTAAAAAAAAAAAAGCATAAGCCTTCCACAACATTTAACCATTTCTACTGAGGTACTCCCATCCTCTGAGCTTGCCAGCCTTTTTCCTTTAGAGCGAAAGATGAATAAAGCACAACAGAAACAAGACTGAGGAAAATATTGTTCCCTTCATTAGGCCTGTATTTAAACGCAAAAAAAAGTAATACCACATGTAATTAACATATTCACAAAAGAAAAAACAATGCCTCTCTATGTTGGTACTGTACAGTAGATGCACCCATTAGTGTTCTTGAGATGGGCTGAACATGGGGATAAACAAACATTTCTGGATCTATTTACACGTAAGTGGTTATGTTCCTATGTAAATACAAATGACCAACAGATTGCTAACATTGATTGTATTAACATCATTTCCTAATCTGGACATAATACCAAAAAAAGTCTTATAAACTGCCATAGAACCTCCTTTTCTGCAACATAAATTAAAAGGAATGACATGTAAAAAAAAAAGACCAAAATATTTAACTTATTAAATCAAATATACAGAGTGATTCATTTAATATGTACATATTTACAAAAAAGCACTTTCACTATTAGAAAATAAACTGTGTCAGTTGGGGAACGTAGAGTTCTCACAATTTTACTATATTGATATGGCAGTCTTTGACAGTTGCTATAGAAAAAGTTTAATCTCAAGGCACTTGTCACATGCTTCAATACTGCAATTCTAAAGTAATTAAACAGAAATAAAAAGGCCACTTTTAAACCACAGTTGAAAGATCTCTATAATTTTTTTTTGTTCCTATTACAAAGTGTGTAAGGCAAATTTGGAAAAAATCTTACAGAAGCTACTAACGTAACAAGTGCAGTGAGCTGCCATTAATAGAGATTCAAAGTCAAGAAAGCAGTTTAAAGTTCACACAATTTCCTCAACCAGGAGGTTTTAAAGCCACCATTAAATTAGAGCAAGTAATAAAAAGAAATACATTCTGTAAACAGTGTACAGTCTTTTGTAATAAACTTTACACATATTGAAAATACAACCTCTCCTCTGCCACACAGCGAGTGTATTATAAGTAAACTTTACAAAAATAGCAACTATCAAAGATTACTCATTTTTTTAATCTGACAGTCATTGAATAATTTATACAAGGCTAAAGAAACAAAATAAATTTTATTTATTATTTTTATTTATTTTTTTTACGCAAAATAAAGAAACTATGAACATTTGACTCCAGATATTTTTAGTCCTTGATGCAAAGTGGAGATGTCAATTTTTCCCCTCCCCAGCAAGCGCAGGCGCAGTCTGCCTACATCCCAAATACAGGTTAGTCTCTACTGCCTTCAAAGTTTGATGCATTCACATTTTTTACAGATCTGTTGTCCATTTTGCCTATTTGATGGGATTTCTTTACTGGACTGCTCTCTGATGTGTCAGACACCTTTGTCGGCAAAGGCTTTGCGAGTTTGTGAGAGAGGAATTTGTCCATTTCCTCATCTCTTTCCTCCTCTTCATCCTCCTCTTCCTCATACTCTACATACTCCTCAACTGCATCACAAGTTCTCTTTTGAGGAGATATGAAGTTTTTGCATTCGTAACGAATGTCTTTGTTACTGTAAGATCTGTCTATAGGATTTCTTATGGGATTTAAAGGTGCCCACTGGTTATTGGCACCCTCTTCTCTGGGAGGACGGCTTCTTTCTCTCTCTTTTCTTCTCTTCCGAGTCCACCACACGCAGATGATTATACAAGTCAGCCACACAATGCTAAATACCGCACAAAGAATTGGAACCAAATAATCTAGAGGGCAAATGGAAAGAAATAAAGTCTTGAGTTAACAGAACAAGATATACAGCATTGGACATTTGCAAGAGAAGTATCAATGCTCAACTACAGGTGATGCCCTGAACCATTTTTAAGAGAAAGGAAATAAGATGTCTTTACAGCACAATAACAACTGCCTGAATGCACCAGGTCCATCTGGAAGTGCTCTTCACTTGTTTAGTTTTACACGTTAATGATGTTATAGTTAATGATGAGGAAGGAAAACTCCATTTGAGGTCTTTTTTCTCCTCCAACAGACAAACTGGTTTTGTTAAGTAGCATCTTTCTCAAGCATATACGCAAAGTTGGCACAGAAAACCTGAGTAATCACTCCTAAGAAAAACCTTATTCTAGCAGGAGGCAGGCAATGGAGTGCTGTGCCTCTAAGTTGCTCTAGAAGTACTGGCACTTGCACCACAAATATGTCCCGCATTTGCTGACAGAAAGAAGAGTCCTTTACCATGAAGTCTACAAACATTTACGTATCAAGGATCTCCAAATATATTCCGGTTAGAACTACTACAAATAGGTCATACATTCTTCAGCATGTTCCAGCTTTACCTCAGGATGAAATACCAGAATATTGTCCCTAAAGAGAAGAGTCTTCAACACTCAATGAACAAACAAAAGTTGTTGAGGCAATTGCTTTTCTCCACACTCCCAATCCAAACCTCACTATAGTGTTCTCCCCCAGCCACATAGGAACAGATTATTTATCTAGGAAAACATTTCTGAAACTTTATGCATGTTTTGGACTGCTTTTGCCCCTGCCTTCCCCAAGAGGTGTACAGCTAGCACAGAAAAAAAACTTTTTTCTATTCTTGATAAGCAAAAATTCTCACATGAAGAGGCAACAAAAGATAAGGTGCTTTGTATTTTTAGAGAGTAACGGGATTTTTCAACAGCTCTGTAGACAAATGCTGTCAACCCACCACTCTAATGCCTAATCCAAACAGACTCCCTCAGCAGTTTTAAGACATTTGCTTACAGAACAACCTGGAAATGACTATACAGAAACAACTGATGTTTCGACACCACGGTCATTTGCTCCAACGTTCAAGTGTCTTCTGAGCACATTCTTATGTGGAATGTGACACATTCTCAAACATTTCCTTTTGGTAAAGGAGAGTGAGTAAACTGCCAACGTGGTCGGCCTCAAGGGATCTCAGAATTGTATTTTAACAGTTCAGGGAAGGATTGCACTCACATGAGTAACTGCTATTCTTGCCTGATTTTTCATAAGCAACCTAACATTAAATCATGAATGGGGGAAATACTTCAAAGAAACAGGAGCTCTTCGTAACAGCTTCTCCAAGATTAGGATACAAAGCTTGCATTCTCACTGCTATTCACAGCTATTATTTCATCATATGACCATGGATCCAAGTTTACTTAGTAATAGGTTCTTTATACAGAATTTTTGGCATATAGATTCCAAATTCAGACTACTTTTACTTAAAGCTAGAGGAAATCAATGAAGCATCTAAATGATCATCTCCACCTAGACACTTGAGCACCCTACAGAATTGAGATTCTCAACAAAAAGGGCTTCACACTACACTTTCCTATAGGTTTCCACCTACCTCACCCAATTAAGGGTAACAAACCAAATCAAAAAACATGAGTGTCCAGGTTACAGTTTGCCTCGTAACAACTCAATTTAAAGAACTAGGGGCCAGTGGTCAATACTGAGCACCCCTATTAAAATAAGGAGTCTGGAAACCATTTTGCAAGAGAACCCAAATTAATCCACAATTTTAGGAGAATCTTTAAATCTTATTGAGGTGGGAGGCAAAATAATCTGCATCCCTTTAGCCCTAGAATTTAATACACAATCAGAAAAACCCAAGGCTGAGGTATGTCAAAATCCCAGCTCGATTCCTTATCTTCTACACAACTGCTGTTCAAGGCAAGCACAAAGCACGCACACTCCTTCAGGAGAGCTGAGGAAACAGCACATTTGCCAAGACTTTAACAGATGAAAGGCATTTCCTAGAAGGAAAATGCAAGGGAAGTGGAACCAGGCAATCTGCTAATTGTTTGGACTACGGGTGGAAGATCTTCCAGAAGATTATGTTGGGGAGGTCTAGGAAAAAGTTGGGAGAGCCTCCTACCATTGTAAGATTTTCACTCTGGGGCTTAGTTGAACTTGAGCCTACCAGCGGTCTTCCACAAGCCTGTCTCCTGCCTCCCCCCAGGCAGGAACACAGGCATGCAAAACCTTCAATTGCTTATTTTGGCACAGCTCTTGGAGAGCCAGCATTCAGAGATAAAGGTCTCCAATCACACTATATCCTCTTTAAGAGGAACGAACACTACATTTTAAGCCAGCTGTGCACTAGTGAGAAACACATGTTGAAAAAGAGAGCAAAGTTTTACATTATTATGGCCAAGTATTGGAAGAAACTAGACATCTTTAACTCTTGTGAAGGTAAATAAATAGCACATGAGCACTTCAGAAGAGATTGGTACACTACACCTTCCCTCTCCCCATATTTTCATTTCCTCACAGCCTCAATGCAGCAGCATCAATGGCTGAGGATGGCTTAATGTTAATGTAGGAGAATTGGACAGGGTTGGAACTGCACACAAGAACAATTCCCTCATCTTGTGAAATGTGTGCTTAGGCTGGAGAGCTAAGCTGGAAGTCAGAGCCAAAACTGTGGCAAGAGTATCTGGGCACATCAAGTTAGGGATAAGGTTAAGTTTAAACTAGCATACAAGCACAGAATCTTGATTTCAAAGCCACTTTCTCTTCAGTTAGTAACACCAACTAAAGACACAACCTGGTGGATCATTTTCTCCAATGTGTAAAGAAAGATAAGAGAAGTCTGACAGCGGGGTAACAGAAAACACAATACAGAGGAGGTGTGCATTGGAACCTTACCTGATGATGAATTCCCAACAACGATGGTCTCGACTTTGACTTCAGTTACTGCCAGCATAACCGTGCTGTTCTGTCGCTTGGTGATGGCATTCACTATTGTATTAGCAGCATTCTGAATGAGGCTGTTATCTTGTTCATCTCGGTGTGGGACAAAGGACTAAATGGAGTGACGGAGGAAAACAAGAAGTTATTGCAGTCACCTAACCATGGAAACTTACTTTTTAAATCTTAAATTGACACCTTAATTGAGTTCACTCAGTTGAATTTGCCTGACAGTAGCTACAAACAGTTCTCTAAAAGCTTGCCACAGCAACAGCATGGCTGGCTCTACCCAAACTGTAGATGCAGTGTCAGACTTGGTGGGTAGCACACCTACTTGTTAATTTAGCATACCTCAAAGGAAAGGCAGTGACTTCCACATTACTTAAACTGATGAGCTAAACTTAGTCATAGTTTAGAGCAGTTCAAGACATGTGGATAGTCTAGATAGAAGCTTGGACTAATAACAGTCGGCTCTATTTATACCATACACTTTGCTCCCTGCATGGTGGCTCAGCATGCTCTTTACAGTACTGGTAGAGACAGCAGTCCAGCTTCTGCCTGGATAAGCATTTACCATGAAAATTAACTCTTGCTTGGAAACTAAGATATACACAAGCATCGAGTGATTGAGCTGTAAATGCATCTAAAGGAAGTCTTTAGCTCATTAGGGCAACAGTTACTTTCATCTACTCAACTTGCACCTTCTTCCTCTTCTCACTTAGTACCTTGTTATGTGAAGGACATCCCTGAAGCAGCCATAGTCTAAATGCACAGCAGAAACCTCTTCACAAGAGCAATCCAGCCACCTGTAACCATATCTCCTTACTGAGAAGGTCAATAGCTCCAGATTTCTGACAGAACAAGTAGCCACCCGTTCACTAATTTGGGCTGGACTAGTCTTTACAGTAATTTATCATGTGGCTGTAGTAGCTGTCTGTCATTAAGAAAACCTGCAGTTTCAGCTCTCTGGCAGTGTAGGAAATTGTGAGATCACAAAATTGCTTTGCAGACAAGACTAAGCCACAGATTGCTCCACCTGCATTCAAGTGAAACAAGCTTGAACAACTTCTTCCCAGCAAAAACTAATAAGAAAACATATTTGTATATATATACACACACAAGTCTCATACTTACAATAGCAACTTCCACTGCATTCTCTGTGGAGTAAGATGGATCACACAATATTATCAGAGTTCTGTCTCTAGAAACAGTCCTAGTAGCTGGTAAATATCGGATTTCAGAACAGATATTTTCTGTTGTAGTGCCCTGTTAGAAGCAAGGGAGATTGTGTGATTTTAGTTCAAGTAAAAAATAGCATGTAAAAACAAGGATCTTCAGAGTTCTAGCAGTTGGTAAGAACTGATGAAGGCAGCAAAGAGGGCAGCGAGAAAGGGCAGAAAAGTGAAGAACAGGGTTTTGGAATGAAGGGCAAAAAACTGAGCTTGCGTGATTATGTTAGTACAGTCTGAGTCCATCTTGAAATGTAAATAGTTCTTCAAGAACCAAGAAAATAAAATATTCAGTACAAACCCTAATTTTGCCTCACCCTTTAGACAAAGCACAATTAACAGCAACAGAGGAGTCTAGTAATAAAATTTGCAAGCTTACAGTAGCAAGGGGTCCTACTAGAAACCTTAATCTTGCATGCTGTGATATAGAATAGATCCCTACATATTTTACCACACTTCATTAAGAATTCCATTCTCACCTGGGGGACTTTGTCTCCATTAAAAATTAAAGTAATTCTAGCACAGTCATTGTCCAAGTACCCAGAATTAGGCAGACACTTGATATTGATAGGCAGAGGTTCAGAGGCACTGCATTCTCCCCAGTCTGTGCACGGTGGCTGAAAGCATTTCATATACTTTTCCTGGCATTCTTGACCCATGGGACACTGGTTATTTGAATTATCCCAGTATTTGTGTAACAGACAAGGCTTTTTTCCACACCACACCTAGAAATTAAAAAGAACAAAGCACTGTTCCAGGTAGTTGCTCTTATGCATCAAATCAAAATAAGCAATTCACATAGGATGGTCATGATCTACTGCTGCCTGCAAAATATCAGTATTTTAATACTGCTGTAGTCCTAGTAGCAGATGGAGCTGCTCTTCCACAAAATGAGGACATTTTGCACAGACAGAAGAGTAAAAAACTCTGCAAAGATAATCCAAGAAACCACTGACTGGGCATATCTCCTTAGAAGTTTATGGATTTTTCCCACATAACTGAGTTATACAGAAGTTTAAGCATTTATTGTAATCTAGTCCTCCAGGTTTCTTTAATCTAGAAAGAGAAGTATCTGCACAAAGATTAATTTCTTCAATATTTATACTGAGACCCCTGCCAGAGAATGCTGAACATGTTAAGAACTGATGCACATTGGTGATAAGCACAGCCACTCCAACCACGCTCCCAGAATAAAACAGTTTGCTGGTACCCACAAATTACTGGGGTGCAGCAAGTTTCCAAACACAGCTCCATTCCAGGAGCTAGACTTGGATGATCCTTGGGGGTCCCCTTCCAACTCAGGATATTCTACAATTCCATGTAGCCTTTAAGATCCTCCACAGCACTGTACAGCTATTGGTGTAGGAACTTAGAGATTTCTTAAAGCACAATTGTCAGCATGGAAGCGCAGTTTTGCCATTACACACGGAAGAAACCAAATACCACACATGGATGAGTTGCATTTACACCACATGTTCCACCTGCATTTAGGTCTTACTTTTCCTCAGTCACAAAACCCCCAGCATCTAGTCCATAATAAATATACAAAGATTGAAATCTGTCAATTCATAAAGCTACTGAAGGACAATACAAAAATGCAATTAATACCCACTGAAAAAACTTCTTCCTACATGTCCTCCACCTTGGAGCTCACAATTCACAAAACTAGGAATTCTAAAACTGTGCTGCAAAGCTTCAGCAGTGTGATTTATTTATCCTTTACTCTATTCCAGCTCATATTTCATTTTCTGCAACAAATGGTCTAGAGAGCCTGTTCTAGCAGGTAGAGAGCAGGACAGTAACTTATGATTATAAAGACAATCCATAAGTACTTTTACAGGAAGCCACTTTTTTTTTTTAAAAGGAAATTTAGAGGAGACAAAGACTAACTTGTGTTTGAAGAACAATAAGTTCGTTTCAGCCACAGGAATTTAAGAAAATAGGCCAAAATGCCTACCTTGGTGCAGTCAATACGTCCATCCAAACAGTGGCAGCTGTTGCACTCCTGTTCCCACCGGCTGCCATGGGGAAAAGTCATTCCTTTAAGCCAGCAAGGCTTTCCAATTCCAATTACTAAGGAAAAAAAAAAATTAAAAAGCAGACTCAGACACTTCACCTTTTCAAGTTATAAATACTATACAAATTTAAGTTAAAAATAATAGCTACTGCTCCTTACATATCAGACTACTGTACATAAACTTTAAACTGGCTACATTGTGCCCTATTGGTTCTTGGGTAAAGGTTGATAGCAGATATAGGAATACCTTCTTGGCATCTAGGACCAATTCTTCCAGGGGGACAAGTGCATCGGTATCCATTTATTTCATCTATACAGGTGGCACCATATCCACAAGGAGAAGACTGGCATTCATCAATATCTGGACAAAAAATAGGTAAAACTCAGTGACAAGGATGCAGAACATTGTAATTAATAATTTACTGAGGTGTAATCTAACAATATCTCCTTTCTTTAAAGCAAAGGACAGTGCGGCTTCAGAATTAATCTTGTAATTAAACAGTTCTGCCATTTCAGCAATGACCTGTAATAGATTTCTTGTAATTGCACCCTAATTGAAGTTCTGGTAATCAAAACAGCAGTCATATGCTGACTCACAGAGCAGAGGTGTTGAACAGCTGAAGGTGTTAATGCTTTCTCCACATTCAGCTACAGAACAAGCCCCACATCCTGTTCTGGCACTAATCTCAGACATTTAGGCTTCATACAAGAGCATGTGCTTTCTTGAAGCTACCAGAGTGCAAGAGCTGCACAATGAACTTGCTCAACAATGCTCACAAAAGTGACTTGCTGCAATACAAGTGACTGTAAGGCAGAAGAATAACAGTTTAGTTTGTAACGCACATTTGATGAACATTAATAACCTTCAAACAGTGAGTAGATTAATTTAGTTCACAGACACTTAGCACAAAAACCTCTTAAACCCTTCAGAGATGCAGAGGCTTAGTGTCAGAAAAAGCATGGTCCATTCAGATGGACAGCAATGTGTTATTTGTTATTCTGGGGAAGTGACCAATACTGATTTATGCAACAGAAACCAGCTTATCAAGTTGTGAGCCATAAGCACCAACTGCTTCATCTTCAACCAGAACCTTTCTCTTCCAAAGCGTCTTTTGAAAGGTTTCCTTCCATTGAGTATGAATGCCCTTTCCAACCCCTCAGAAAAACTGTTTACACACCATTTCTTGTCTCATACACAGCATCAGCTCAGTTTAAAGTACAGGACTTTGAAAGTGAACATGATAAACGGCAGTAGTGAGACAGTTACACACACAGGCAATGGAAAACAACCCAATGGATACGGAAGGGCTTTTGGTTCTGTTATTGCTTCCTTCAAAAGTGCACTAAGATGACATTTTAAGCAAATACAAGATCTAAATTTCAACAGGGTTTAACTACTCTTTCCTCCTGTCTTCAAGCTATATAAAGATTCTCCAGCCTCTGTATGCTGAAAAGGTGACTTAACTCTGTTTCTGTATCAGCCATAAAAGGCACTTTTATCAGAGCTACTCCTTCCATCTATACCAGTCTAAGCAACTAAAAAATGTCTGCAGTTCCATTACAAATACACAGTATTTGTATTTGTGACATCCTCGCCTTAAGGGGAAGAGGAGCAGCCAAGAAGAATTCAATACCCCTTTTCAGGGTCTCTGGATCTAGCAACACAATGATCTGCCATCCCTGGTTCTGTATCGAGACATCACTAAGCTGATGCTTCCACAAGTGCTGCAGCTGCCCTCCAACCAGAGGTGCTGACTTGTTTTCTCTATGCCAGAATGAGGATGAAGTCTCAACTTGAAAGCACATCACCATACTGATGGAGTGGAAGGACCAAGCCCAAAAGCCTTGAGGCTACAGAAGAATCAAAGTCTGATTTTCCAAAGCAGAAAGTAAAAATAAGGTATATATCCATTCAAGTCAAAATGGTAAAATTCTATTAAAAGGACAAAAATGAAACAACCCAAAAAAACAACCAAACAACAAAACTCCCCCACCAGACTGTTCCACAACACTTCAACATAGTTTTAGGGTCTGTTTTTCTCCCTTCTTTTCAGCCTCTATCCTTCAGAATAACTGCAGTGTAACAGGTTTGTTTTCTAGCTTTGAAAGACCTTTATCATACTTCTGTTATTCACATGCCAGCACTACACTCACAATGTTTTTGTTTCCTTTTGCAATGTCTCAGGGGATTTTGGTTTCTAATGTTAAGTGAAACACATACAGATATGTCATCTTGACCAACAAGACGTTTATCAACAGAAACATTTAAAACTTAAGCTTCTATGAAGCCAGCACCCCAGAAACATCAGAATTATCCAAGAAAAACCAGCAAGGAAGTCTTTAAGCATGATTTAAGCCAACTCATTTCAGTGCCATTTAATGAAATGAGTAACAGACCACAACCTGCCATTATTTAGGTATCAGTACCTAGCTAACAGGTGGCTTCTCCTTCATTATCTGGAATTCAGCTGAGCTAATGTAAAAAGGGTCACCAGGTGTTCTTTCCAATTTCTGCAGAGTGGTCCAACCATCCACGTCTCTACCCACGCAGGTACTTACTAATTCTGCAGTCAGGACCAGCGAAGCCAGGGGCGCATTCACATCGGAACCAGTTCACTCCATCAACACAGATCCCTCCGTTGTAACTATAAATAAAAAACTCTACTTAACAAGCCATCTACATTGTCTCATTGGTCAGTGAAAGCTTTGGTAATTAAAGCTTCTGCTGCTCTTTAGGGGGACAATTTATTCCCATCAACAGAGAAAGTGTAATGATAGATGAGCAATATTACTTAACAAGTCAGTGGTTAAAACAGCAACATCCTACAGATGCATGAGGAAGTGCACCCACAGAACTCAAGAAGGTAGAACAGCACTTTCAAGTTAATACAAAGAAAGCCCAAGCTTTCCCAAATTTGGTTCTTTTTTTAATACGTGGAGCACAGATTATGGCATCAGAGTGGACAACTGAGAAAGATAAGGTAGATCGTTTCATCCACACATCAGTATTTTCCCCCTTCAACCATAAATATCAGTCTCCATATTAAAAATATTCCCATTTTATCTTCCAGAATTCAGTTTTGTTTTTAAACATGTTTATAACATAGTAATTGGTCCAACAGGACATTTTTATATTATTTAAAATTATTTACTCTAAACGAACAGGTTTTGATTTCTCTTTTCTTATCCTATCCAACATAAATGCGATCATATGTGATTCCCTTCATATTACGGTAATTTACTAGTCAGTTCCACCATGGAGACTACACTAAAATACTTTTATTTGTTCATATGTGAATCAACTCAGGATTGTTTTGTGGTCTTTGTTGCTGTCAAGGAATAAATATGGCATAAGGAAAAAAATAGTTATAAGGTATTTTACAGAGGCTAGCTTCAATTGTTTTAGAATAAAAACGTAAATGTAATGTAAATCCATACTACTGTGCTCGTTATTTTCACAATAGGTACAAGACTGGAGTTCGTGTACTTACCACGGATGAGGGTTGCAGTCATTGGTGTCTAGAAAAAAAGAATATAGATTCATGTAAATAGTGGCACAATTTATTTTCTAATAGACAACACTATAGTTCAGAAGGCAATATATTTGATACCAAAAATATACACTGAGTGTTTTCTCCCACACTTGCAAAGAAAGTTCAATTATCATATAGATCAACAGTAGGCAGAGTAAAAACAGAACTCAAATTTAGAGCTTCCCTCCCACTCCCAATGTAACACCTTGGGGGAAAAACAATAAAAATCAAAGTTGTAGGCTTTACTCCACCTATTCATTGTCTTGGTATGTCCACGTAGTTAACTGCTATCCTCAGAGAAAATGGCTTATACACTACTGCCTGCCTTTCCAGCTACTTTTTATTATTAAAATTATCATTTCTTTGAATATTTTTCTGCTCTGCACGTTTCCAAAAAATGCACAAGGTTGAGAATCTTATTTTGGCAGAGACTGGATGCAAAAAGCAGCATGACAAACTCTTCATTCATTACTCGAGCATCGTCTTCTTTACCTACCTCCCACTCTGAATGATTCAGATATTTTGGCACATGAACCCCATAAACTTGCTTTGTTTCAGTTAACAGCTCTCTGCCAGACACTCCCAATATCCCAGGGGGATGCAGAGGAAGAAAGGAGAAAAGCCTTACTCTGTGTGCATGTGCGTCCTTCCCATCCCTCTTTGCAGATGCATGAGAAGGAGTCTCCACTGCCTACACATGTTCCACCATTCATGCAAGGGTTTAGAATACAGCTGCTGTTTTTAGCTTTGAAAACAGAAAAAGTCTCTATTAGCCCAGAAAACAAAGAGTACCTATCATCTGGATATGTCAGTATCACAATCCTAAACAGTATTTAAATCAACAGTTAAAAACTTACAAAGAGGTCAAAAAACTCCAAAAATACATCACATGACAGTTTCTCGTCTACCTTCACCATCATCCCAATTCAATCACTTAACTGAACCATGAAATTTTATTAAAAAAAAATTACCTCCTTTCTGCCTCATCTGTGTAAGCATTCTTCAAGTACTACTAAATTATTACTTTGGCAGTGAGTTACCCAGGCCATGAGGCATTCTTTACAATAAAATATTAGTCTTTAAAGCTCAGGTTTTGATTAAAAACTGCAACTGTATCTAAAAAGTAGAAAAAAAATGTACTAAATTATCTTCATTCAACTTCCTGATCATAATGGAAGTTTCAGTTTCAGAAAGATGCACCACAGATACTACATTCAGTCTCCAAAGAAAAAAGAAAATCAAATACCTCCCTACAGCAGGCAGTAACTCTGCAAATGCCCCACGAAGAACCTCTTCGGTTCATTTTTCCTGGGTATGCCTGCACATACACCTCATGATCACAAACCTTATGACTCTGCAAGTCAAATGGGACTAAGTTCCCAGGAAAACCTTTACACAAGGCTTCTAAACACAAGTCAAGACAAGTCCAAATTTTCTTAAACTGCTTAGGAGAGAAGCTATGGAGAAGACCACATAAGCAGCCAGAGGAGAACAGCTTCCTGAAAATCTGTATCATGTCAGGTTGAGTGGAAGAAGTTACTTAAATTTCAGCCACCATCCAACTGGAACAGCTTTGAACCAGCCAGCCAGAACAGCATGCCTGTTTACTAAACAGCTGATTATTTAAACACTTCTCTGCTTCTTCTGGCTTCATCTGCAGACAATTTAAAGAGCTTACCAGTGTTGCAAGTACTTCCTGTCCACTCTGGAGGACATGAGCAGCGGAATGTGTCTCCATCATCATAGCACGTTCCACCATTGCTGCAAGTGTTTGCATCACACTGGTATTCACCTGCACACCACAACAAAGCAGTTTTAATTTCCACTGGTCTTGCTGAATTGTTAGAAACAGGTACTTTTTAATCACAGAATTAAAGAGACTTCATATTTAAATGCAGCAGTATGAGAAACATAGTTCCATTTGGGGTATTACAATAAACAACCCAAAGAATGGAACCTAAGCACATCTCTCACAAAACTGTTTCACTACATGAAGGAATAGATTTTTTAAATGTTCCCTTTTGTGACTGGGAAACTGGAAGAGGTAATGTAAGCGCACCCATTTTTTCCACTGTGATTGTTTTATTTTAAATTTCAGGAACTCCAGTCCCACGAGAAGAAAATAAATCTTAGGGTAATCTAAAGATCAAAGCAAGGAACACTTACGTGAATGACAAGTTTTGCCTTTCCAGTCATTCTTACATTCACAATAGAAGTCATTTACCAAATCAATGCATCGGCCACCGTTGTGACATGGGTTAGGAGAACAGTCATTGAAATCTAAAAAAACCAGTTATTCAAATTAGATGATCTAGCCCAGCCAAGGGTCAGGAAAAAACCAGAAAATATTTCTTTATAAAGAAAATAAATTTTGTACTACCTAGGAAGACAGCAATCCTAATTATTATGAGGTTATCTTTATACAAGCAAGGAAAATACTGTTATTTAATACAGAACAACATGAATTATGACTTTCTGACAGCTTAGAAGGACCATTCAGTATGGCTTCTCGGTAGAGCACCAAAGTAGCTTTGTTTTTATAAACAGCTGTATTCTGAATTTCAGAAAGAGCTTTCCAGTAGGGACCACAATGTCCTAAAAAGGAGCCCCAACCCAGGACATCAACAAGAGACAGTAAAGGCTCCCTTCTTCTGTTCTACGTTTCAAAATACAGAGTTACAACCATTAGAGGTGGCTTAACCACATCCATACATATGAGCATGTATATACACATTAAACATATTGACACAAACATGGATTTTAGAGAAAGCCCCTTTCACTTGAGACAAACATTTTAACAGGTGGAACATAAGTATTCCAGAACAAACTTCATCTAGACCACACAAAAGGCTTGTTTGACAGCAATAGCTGCCAAAAGCTGCTCAGTCTGTATTTCACATCTTAATTGATGCGTGTCCTGTAATAAGTCTAAGCAAGTCCTTGCCATCATGTTTTAGAAGGGGCTTCATTCAGAGCAGAAAAAGGAACAACTGCAGTTTCCTCTGAGGTGTCTTAACCATGAACTGGCCTAATTCACTTCTTGGCCAACACTTTTGCCTATCCCCCAGGACAAAAAGTTCTCTCCTCCTGAGATAAATGCTGAATTATACCAGAGAATCAGATTCTGCTCTTATTAAAGGAGCTGAGGCTTTTAGAGCACCTACCTGAAGTTATTTCTGAAAATACTTTTGCAAACAAGACTTAGTTATAGAACAGAGAAACTACCCCATTATTAAGCACATACCAACCATCTGTTACAACAAAGCTGCATCATTTGTCCCTGCAACACTGAGCAGTACTCACTTGTATCACACAGTTCTCCTTCCCAGCCACTTGAACAGAAACATCTAAATGAGTCAACTTCATCAATACAAGTCCCACCATTCTTGCAAGGTTTCCCAAGACAATCATTGATATCTACAACAAAAAGTCAACAATTATTGCTCAAGGTTGTTTTCACCTACTCAGAGGAATGATCTACACTTGTGTCTCTAGGAAAAGCAGCACAAAGTTATTACTGCATGTATACATGCAAAAGAAAACATCTGTTTTCAAGCCTGGCAGGGTTTCTGGCTCTATTGTCTCTCATGTAGCAAGTCAAATCAGAGCACTAAGTGTACCTGGCAAAAATATCCAGGGGTTTAAAAAACACGCAGACCAGCAATACATGTTCTAGTCCCTTTTTTAGCATTCTCATGTTGGAGAAATCTGTGACTCATAAGATTGTACATAAAGGTAGTGGTTACAGACACATTTACATTGAAGTTGGACTAAAACCAGTTTTCTTTCACAGAGGAAGTGTAAACCACTACAAAGACTGCTACCAGAAGAAACAATTTCAAGCAGCACATCTGAAACAGTGCTTTATGCAACTTTACTGAAATCTGAATGTTTTATTTTATGTTGTAAAGCTTTGTAACATTAACTTTAAAATAAACGTAGAGCAAAAAGGATAATCTTTTACAAGCTCCTACTTACTTTCATGACAGTATGTTCCAGTAAAACCTCTGTCACAGGCACAAGTGAAATTCCCTCCTGGCTGACTAATACACCGTCCATGAGGCCCACAAACGTTGGATGAAATGAAACGGATTCCTTCTTGGGTAGCATTAGTGAAGACTTCTATTGTACAGCTGTCTATTACTAAAAAAGAAGTGTAGTCTTTAGACTAATCATCTGTATCACCAATCGGATTCTAGTTTTAAAAGAAGTTTTACAAAAATTAAAACTAATCACAATTTTATGTTAGCTGTAAGTCACCATCTAGCTCTTTATAAATAAGGAGCATTTCCTCTCACTGCCTCACTATTTTATGAGGTCCAAGAGAGTACAATAAAAACATTTCCACATTATACTACTCCCCAAAATGCCTTTTTCTTTTTTTTAATGCATCACTATCAAGACAGATTTATGGACAACAGCAGGTACCTTTACAAGAATTGTTCTTGCAGTGGTCCTTGAGATGAGAGCAATTTTTTCCATCGTAGTCATCAGGGCAGGCACAGTAATAATCTCCTCCCAGATCATAACATTTAGCCCCATTCTGGCAAGGGTTAGGTTCACAGAAATCAATATCCATCTGTAAGAGAGACCACAGTTAGCAGCAGCTGCTTCATTTCCCAGGAGTAAGCAGCATTATCTGCTTTGCCAAAGATGCAGATGAAGCTAATGTACAAGGAACCTCAAGTTTTAAGAAGGTTTATGAATCATAAATATTGCATTCCATCCTGAAAGACAGAGAAACTTCAGCTTACTTTAGTCTACCCGAATACAAAGCATTTCTGACACCGCTAAAAAAAATACTCCTTTGCAGGAGGCTGAATGAGCACATTTGCAATAACTCAGTAAATAATTACTTAAGCCATTAGGAGACATCTTACTGCAAACTTCTCTGGATCATTATAAGTCACTTCTCTGTCCTTCACACCCACGTACCAAGTGCTACAAGGCAAGTTAAATACAAGTGCACTTGTCAGCTTTGTGTCTGCAAGGGACTTAAAATACACAGAACCTGAACAAAATCCCATCCCCTAGAGCAAATTCTCTTCCCATCTCAATTAACACACAGAATTTATTATAAAACCACACAGCTTGGAAGGGACCTCTAGAGGTCAGCTACTCCCCACCTCCTGCTCAAAGTAGGTCTAGTTAGACCCAGCTGCTTGGGGCCTTATTTTTACAAATACCATCACCACGCCAATTTACACACAGATACACGAGATGCATTTTGAACTCTGACCATCTGATCAAGAGAGCAAAATTTAAACCTCATCTTTGTAAATATATAACCTTTAACACAGACATCGCTGTGGCAAAACAATTCTACTGCTTTCTGCTTTAGACTGACACACAAGATTACTGATTCGTGATGCCCTAAATTGGTCTCAAAATCCATAAAGCAGCCTCAAAAGGGATATTTTTACATCACAGTATCTTTCCTCCAAATTGTTATTCTCAAGGATTGCTTTTCTCCCCTCAAGTCAGTTTTTCCTTCTTCACATCTCTCTTGGGAGAAAGATAGCTTTCAACTTTACAGACACAAAATTAAGTCCAAGAGTGGTTTTGATCCCTATTTTTAGCAGTTCAGTAGCTAAATAGGAGAAAAATGCAAAACTAGCCAAAGGAGAAGGAACACAAATGATGTTAAATATTTAATTCAGAGGAGCACATACAATTCCAGTCGCAACAGAAAAATTTTCAGCAAACCATTTCGTGCTCTCATACAGAACATTCAAAGCAAGCTATAAAAAAATAGCTATGGTCTGAGAAAGATTCTCAGATCTCCTCTATCAGATGTCTCCATTTGTTTCCTTCCATTAGTGTAAATTTCCCCTTCCCAATGCAAGTTCAGTAGCTGGTACTTTGCATCTGGAATCAATGGTAGATATTTCCTGCGACACACAAGGCAAGCAGCCAACTCCCCCCTATTATTCAAGCACATTTACTAAAACTTTAATTACACAGTATTGTATGAATCAGCCCAGAGTAGAGCACTGAAGTTATGATCCTTATGCAGAAACAGTCCATGAGCTGGTGCTGCACCAGTTTTATTAAACTGGTTGATATTTGCAGACCTTTTAAATTTTGAATAAAATGAGTGCACTGCTTCTTTAATGATGCAAATGACATAGAATAAAATCACTTCAGTGTTTAAGAGACATCACTCCAATATCCTCCACAAAAAAATTCTGGAGCAAATCCAAGAAAATTTTAGTCTAATGCCTCCAAGTTGATACTAAGCATAAGATTCAGATGGATTTGACTATCAGCAAAAGCCAGAAAGTGAATACTTAATGCAAAATAATTTTACACTGAAAAGTCTAACGTCCTCCCTAGAAAGAGGAATATCTTCATTACCATGAGGTACTTTAGGAATTATCACTAAGACTTCAATATTTCAGATCTGAATCCTTAAACACTAGAACTACATGTTCCTAAAATGATCTCAAACAGAAAGGTCTGAGAGCCAATACTTGCCTATCTGCCTGCCTTTAGTAATTATGTTAATTATCACCATTATATACAATATAAATAACTGATATATAATTATTCTAGTCCTACCAATAGCAGTAGGATTACTTAAAGGGTAATTCAATTATGTGCCTCGGAGTTATTAGGATGAGAACCTAAAGCACTCCAGCGTAAGGAAAGGACACAGGTCCTGAAAATTACAAAGGAAAACATTTCAAGCTTAAGGAATACTTGCAGCCTTAAAACACTTAGGCCAACACCTACGTGCAACAACTGACAGTTTTATCAGGCTGCAAATTCAAGCGTTACAGCTGCTATGACAGCACTGCACAACAAATTTGCTTATTCAGAGTATCAGGTAACAGCTGCGATAGGCAGCAACGCTCCAGCCTTGGGTTACTCCCATTTAAACCCAGAGATATATTTCTTTCAAGAATTCAATCCATGACAAGCATTGCAGTAATGTCTGCGCTGCCCTCACCTCGCAGAAGACTCCTGAGAATCCCTGGGAACACAGACAAGTGAATCCATTCACCAGGTCTTTGCACCGGCCCCCGTTCTGGCAGGGATTGCTCTCACACTCGTTGGTTTCTATCTCACAGTTTTTTCCTGTGAAACCACGAGGGCATAAGCAGTGGTAACCATTCACTTCATCCTTCACAGAGCAGGGAAAAGAAGCAAAAGTAGAAGGATTCGTTTATTGATGAAACTTGCACACAAAAACTCAAGTTATTTCTGTGTTTGGGATTTGCGAACAGCAGTAGCACCACAAAATTTTATTTTGTGAAATGGGTGCAAGAATCTGCACACGCAGCATTACATTTTTAACTGCAAATTACAGAACTCATAACCAGAGAAAGATTTATTTTCAACATGGGATGTAATGAACAAGAGTTACCTTACAAGTCCCTCCATGCTGGCACTGTCCATGACAGTCATTTATATCTATGGATAAAATATGCAAAGCATTAGAATTTATACTGGAAGACTAAGCTGTAAAGTATAGGTTTAGCATAAAAATGGAGAACAAGTGATTTTCAAAAAGGTTTTTTCTAGATGTTTCAATGGAAAGGAAAGATTCCTGATGTCTTAAGAGATCCCTATTTTTTAAAAATATCTAATAGAAAATTACATTTTACGTTTCTACTACAGTGTACTAAAAGTGAGGTATTATCAGTTAATATCTAACATTTCAACTTAAAAGTATTTAAAATTGAATCAGTACATATCATTCAGAAACATGTAAGAGTCAAGAGATTTATTAGCTATTTAAGCATATATCTAAGCTCACTTTAACACAAATTACCTTTTAAAATAAACTTTCAAACAGTATTTTCAATTTACATTGCTAGGAGTTAGAAAAATCCTGACAACAGGTATTTTTTTCTTGTAAAAATATGTATACTGGCATAAAGTTTTTTTTAAAGAACAAAGCATCCTACTGTCAACATACATACTAAAGAAATACTAACTGATATGACAATTTACTCCTGTCCATCCTGGAATGCAGTCACAGTAATATCCACCAATGAGATTTTTGCAAGAGTAAGCATTAACACAGGGTTTCCCCTCACACTCATTAGCATCTGTGAAAGAAGAGAAAATAAAGAATAGAATAAAGAACAAACCCAGAAACAGATTACCACAGCACCAAGCAAAGTGTCCATGCAACCCAAGCATCAGAAGCTCACATTGTACACTGGTAGGGCACTAAAACCATTTACATACCACAGGATTTTAATGCACACTTGCCTATAGTAGCACATGCATGTTATCTTACTCTTTCCTTTGCCAAAACTCAAAAATGCAATTTGTTAGTCAGGGCAAACCCCTCCCTGGCCTCCACAAGCTCAGTCACTGTTCTGCCACCATGGAGAAGGAGCTACCATCACCAACGCTGCATTTTGCAACAGAAAAGTTATGGGGCATTCTAAAAGAACTATTATAAGTAAGCTTAAAAGTTGGGGCTTAAATAGTTACAGATCCACTTGAAACCTCTGGCTCTAAGATATACCCATAATACACATATTCCATGTTTTCTTCAATAAACACCATGCCAGAAACACGCAGAGTTATTCACTGTTTAGGAATAATCTCCAGTGGTCTCCAAAGCTTTAGGATTACTTACCAAGCTGGCAAGTTGCTCCAATCCACTGTTGTGGACAAATACACTCGAATGCATTGACACCATCAATGCAGGTCCCTCCTTGAGCACAGGGGTTCGATGCACACTCGTCAATATCTGCAAAGTCAAAGGGGGCCTTCCATTACACAGCCTAGGGCTTGGCTTAACAGGTTCTGCTTCAAAGTTAGTTTGAGATGAAGGGGGAGAATGTACAAACAAACAAGCTTAGGAACAGACTAATGTTTCTAACCTAATTTTTACTTAGGCTTTTCTCACATCCTTGAGACAGAGGAGAGAAGACCCGCAAACAGCAAAGAAGAATCAGCTAACCGACCTATGATTCGCATGTTCATTTAAAGTCATGTTCCTAGATTCATGACACAAATTCAGCCAGTTTTGGTTCTGTGGTTGGTAATTTTCAGGGGTTTTTGGTTTGATTTTTTGGGGGTTTCTTTGAGGACAGTTGCTGTTTAAAGATAGGTAAGACACCTGTGTTCCAAATTACAGGCAACATGTAAACCAATTATAGTCCCACAATACATTTCAACCACTTCTCTGTCCTCTGAACCAGACACTTAAGCCTTTAAGTGTGCAAATCTACTCTTCTACTACTAAAGAAGGGGAGAACCTTTGACCTTCACATTTATATTTCTCAAAATGAAAGCATTCTGTATTTTGCCTTAGAATGGCTAAGCAGTCAGGAATTGTCAAACAAGCTTTTGGATATGGTCCAGCTATGCTTTTGCTAACTTTTTGATAACAGATCTCAACTGCATCGAGTCAATACTGTGGGCTGCACAGAACCCTCCTTTTTTTACTCAGCTGTTAAAAGACAGGGAAAGTGAAAGACTACCACCAAATTCCAAACCCACAGAGCATGATATCACCAAGTAAGCTGTATCAACCCTTCAGCCCAATAGGTCAGTCACCAGCAAAAGCATACCCACCAATAGCACATGTTGGTCCACTCCACCCCGATGGGCAGTGACACTTGAAGCCTGACGAAATTTCGTGACAAATTCCACCATTAGCACAGGGATTAGATACACAAGCATGCTCGGCTGGGGAGAAAGAAGGAAAGAAATTCCTGCTAAATACTCTTCCAGTACCAATTAAGGAGAACTTGCACTTAAAAGTTGCACTGGCTAAAAGTAACCAAGAGAAAAAGCAGCATAGAGATACCAGCAGAGAAGTTTGGAGCCCTCCTCTCCCACCTGCAGAGAGTTAAGGTTCCTAGTAAGAAACTGAAGCAGGATTTTACTAAAGATGTATCATCCTCCCTACCTAATGACTAGAAAGCCTAAGCACAGACAGGTCACTCTATTTCAATATCCCAGGAACCAGCAAAGCTCCCCATCAACACTCTGCTTCCAGCCATGCGCTTCCACCTCCAGAGTGCTCCAGCACTTCTTTTAAATTCAGTGAGACAAAACAGATATGCTGTAAGCAGAGGTCTGAACAGTTGCAGTAGTTTGAGTACCAAAGGTCTGTTTAGCTTCATTCTCACACTGTTCCTTGGAAACAGCAGGGAACAGAGGTGCTTACAGGCAGGGCTGCTCATTGTCACTCCATGTAGGGCTGTAACACTGTGAGAGGCTGCACAAAGCAACCACCAGGCTGAGGAGGGACAACCTTTTTCTAACTTATTTTTGGTAACTTTTGGTAACTTCCCCTCTCAGAAGCCAAGGAAGCTTTTAGTACCAGTGCCTAAAGCAGTTCACATACCAACCTACTGTTAAAAATCACTGTAGATCTCAGTAAGTGTGTGGCTCCCTTTTTCACTGCCTCCTCACCTGAAAAGCCAAGCTACTCCCCCACAGCTTTCAGGGCAAGCTATGGCAAGATTTCATCCATTTTAGGCTAAACTTTACATCAAGTTCTACCAGCTGAAGCAAAATTCAAACTTTTGATGGTATCTTTAATACCACACAGCGCTTTATGAAGTTCAAAGATCTACATCCTGATTAACTCTGAAAACCTTCTGCTGACAATAGTTTAGTGAACTTCAGGCCAAGCAGTGAAGCAGGAAAAAAACCGGGTTCTTTCTACCTAAACGTTTAACTGTCAAGGAACAGCAAAATTCACAGTGAGAGGACTGAATATCACATTTTTAAAAAGGATTTAAGAACCCATCATGAAAAAAACAGAACACCCAACCAAACACTACATGTGAAACAGTTAAATCAAAAGCTTCAATTTTTCTCCAAACATCAAGTCTTTAAAGCAAAATATAAAAGATCTAGAAACTGCACACTTGCCCATTTACCTCCAATGTGAGAATACTCAAGAAAAAGTCTCCAAAGACCAAAACTGTGCCTAAAACATGAACATTATGGTCTTTGTGTAACACATAGACAGATAAAAAAAAGCAATAGGCTATCCTTGCACTGTGGTTGAGATAGCAAGCAGTTTTTCAAGACACAGATCTGTTAGACTCAAGTCAAAGCCATACTTCATCATCATAAATGCTCTCCTCCATTTTGCCAATAGGCACAAGGAAGACACTTTTTGTTCAGACTGTTTAAGGTGACTCTGTAAGAGGGTTTGAGCACATTTCCATAGAAGTTAACATTTCATTATTAATCCAAATGTATTAGAAGTCCCAAATAAAAAGATTAGGTTTCAGTTGATTAAAAAGGATAGTCAACACATTCAGACAACTAAAAACTGGGCCAAACCCCCACATCAGAATAGAAACTGAAGGGTCCATCACTTCCACCTTTCTTAGCCCCCAGCTTGGAAAAGATGCATGTTTGCCAGCAAGCCAGAAGACAAGAAAATGGGCAGCAGGGAGACAGGCAACAGGGAAAGCCACAGGTGTAACCTATTCCATGAGACTACAGCCCAATTGCAGATCTGGATGAAGTAAGAGAAGAAATATTCTCAGTCTTATCTAAGGGGAAACTGGTGCAGCATTTCTGTTGTCTTTGGTGATTTTTTGAACAGCCAGGCTAAGGCACTAGACAGGAGAGATGGAGCATATCCCCACTGAAATGTAGAAGTGCCTAAACCAGTTGCAGATCTGCAAAGAGAGATGCAATATCCCAAAGTACCGATCTCGCAGTTCTTTCCCGAGTAGCCGTCGGGGCAGGCGCAGCGATACTCATCCGGCTCCGTGTTCATGCAGGTGCCGCCGTTCAGGCAGGGGTGGTGATTGCCACAGTAATTCAGATCTGCACAGAGAAAAGGGTCAGTCAGCAGGGAACACAGATCTCACCATTTTAACCCCTAGCCAGACACACAGATGCCTTTCTGGCTTGAACATCCTTCACCCACATCATCCCCATATTCCAATGGCTAGCCTGTGATCTGGTAACTATCCACAGAACAGGGAAGAATGAACAAGAGACAACTGCAGGAGTTAGAAGAGTCAGGACAATTCCAAGCCTTTTGTCTTGAACCTCCTATACTTCTGATGCCTAGGCACCATCTGCCACACAAGAATTAAGGCACAGAAACACTCGGGTAGTTGCACACTAGCAGAAAAAAAAAAGGGTTAATGAGTTATCAGTTAATCATGCAACTTAACTTATTTTTCCTGTACATTAATGTTAAGTACCTTTGTTACAGAGCAGGCCACCCCAGTTGGTTTCACAATTACACTGCCATGGTTCATTACAGCTCCCATGAGCACAGCCTGGGTAGCGGACACACTCATCACAGAACTGTCCTTGCCAACCATAATGACACCTAAGATGTAAGTTCACATGTTAAAAGTTAGCAACATGATGCTTCATTATCAGCATTACATGTATTTACAACACTACACTTACCATTCTCAAGAACAAAGTCAACTGTTCAATGTGCAACAGATAACAAAACTTTATTTATCCTGTTTAGAAGGGACACAACTAGTCCTGTTGAACATCCTCACAGGAACTCATCCTGCTCAAATGTGTTACACACCATGGCAACAAACACCACCAAGCACTACACATTATGAGAACTGGACATGAATTACTTGTTCTTTCACAAGAAGTCCCATCTTCACATAATCATCTGGCACTAGGACAAAAACTGATTGATATGAGAAAGTTGAAATTGATTTTCAGAAGGAGACTGCTGGCTTACTGCATTGAGCACCATAGTGTTTTTCGGTGAAGAGAGATTTCAAGATAATAGCCAATTTGCTCTAGAGTGCTACAGCCTTAAAAGACCAGGGCAAGTCAGAGAGGCAGCAGTCTTGACAATTTTCTCAAGGCCTGGTTTCTCAAGAAAACCTTTTTTCACAGATTTATTCTGTTATATCCTCAGTGTTCTCTACTGACACTATGGAAAAAGTACTCTTTGGAGAAAGGAGGAGGAAGAACAGAAACAAAAGCCATTAATAATTCATTTGTTTTAGAGTGGAATTCTTTCCCCAGGATTTTTTCTGAGACCAGTATCTTTATGTTAATCTGTAACAGAACTCTGCTAAAAGAAGCAAATGTTTATGCTACAGAAAAGTATTAAAATCTGAACTTATAAGGGGAAGGGGGGAAGGAATAGGCTAATGATTTTTTTAACATATATTTATATTTCACACATATTTTAAGTACCAAGAGATAGTAAGCTTGCTCTTTTGGGCCAACAAAAGAAATGTTCTGCCTGTTAAGAAAGTATTTCTTTTACAGAATTCAAGAGACATACAAGCAACGAAGAGATGCATAAAATCACACTGAATGGGAGTTGGGCACACACACAACAGTGCAGCCCTATTGCCTAGAGGAAGAAAAAACATTAGAAATCAAACTATATTTTTTAGATTTAACACTACCATTCTATTACCCATATGATTTGAATAGTATAAAGGAGCAGAAAATAAATTAAGTCTTTGGGGGGGCAGTAAGAGAAGACAAGGAAGAGAAGTACAAATGAGGAGTCTTGGTTCCTTGTGAATCAATCCCCTTCCACTGTTTCAGTAAGCTGGATCAATCCCCAGAGGAACAGAACAAGCTGTGCTGGCAGCACAGTATTTAAATTCTTACTATTTACATTGGCAGAAGAAATCTAGATGCAGATCTCTGCAAGACCATTCTTTTCATATGAAGTTCTAGAAGTACTCTGAGCTCATGTCCCAGTACCTGCTCCTGCCCTGAAGAGCTCCCAGCTGCAGATCTGAAGGAGAGCCTCAGCTGAGTGCCCAGCCCAGAGGCCCCCACTGCTCCTCTGAGCAGGGATGGCAGAAGCCTGGAGAACACTCATATTTTAGAAGCTTCTTTCTCTGGCTGCAGCAGCAGCAAGAGGAAACAAATACTGCTCCTGCTAAATTTGATCTCTTCCTTCCTCCTCAAGGACAGAAAAATCTTTTCAGAGGATGGTAATAAACAATAAAAAAAGCATTGCAACTCACTTTACTGGCCCCAACCCAAATCTTCATCCATGCCAAAACTGGCACTACTGCCAGTGATTCACCATGACTATCCCAGTCAGAGCCAACTCCCACCCACATACAACAAGCATTTTCAAGAGCTGAAAGTCTGCATCACAAAGCAAATAATCACAGTAACTCAATTTATTCTCCACAGCCAATGGATAACAGGTTTCTTTGTTTAACACTGCAGCGGTGCTTAAGAGTACAAAGGAAAATACAGCCTCCTTCTAGAACTTGAAGGCATCTTAAGCACCTAACTTGAGTTTGTAGGTATGCTTGATGGCATTAAAATTACGTCAGCAGAAAAAAGGTTGCTGCTTTTCCGTGATATTCAACACAAAGTTTACTGTTAAAGTTACCACCAAGCCTGAGGGAAATAATTTCTAGAGGCTAAAAGCAGTCCAAAGGAACACAATGTGTACAAGTCAAAAGGTTACTATGTGGTAAGCTGATCAGCCTTCAGTTTACAAGGAAGAGTAAATTAGGATTTCCTCTCAAACAGGAAGTCTGGTTGCATCCTACATTAACAGGTGCTAGAGCAGCATTAATTCCACTTCCTTCTAAAAAGATAATGCTTACATGGATCTCAGCTCACCCTGAGAGCAAGATGGGATCAATAAAGGTAAACCAACCCAGAAATGGGTATGTATGTCATTTATTGGCATGGGTATGTTATTTATGACAAAAATATCGAGACAAAAAACAAGGGTGAAAATGATTAATGATTCACTATGAGAAGCCCAAACGGTACAAACAAATTCAACGTCATTTAGGAAAGAAACCCCCAAAAAACTTGAAGCAGAATTTCAAGTACCAACCACTTGTGCAAAAGCCAAAAGGAAACTGCCAGTGCAGCTAATAGTGGGCTAAAGTTACTTCTTCCCTGCCCTCCCATCCCAGTCGAGAATCAACTAAATTGCAATTCTAAATATTTCACATCTGGCAAAATAAGAAAGCCAAATATAGAGAATTTATAAGGATTCTCATTGTTCAACAGACAAAGAAAATTCTTATTGGAATCAAGATTCTACTTCCTTTGTCCTTCCCCTCTGCTGACTTCATCAGCTCAAACTTGTCTTCACAATCCAGCACATGCAAAACAAAACCAGGCCTGGCTTAATCTTAGCCCTTGTCAGGTTATTAGCAGTACAAAGAAGCTACCATAAATAGATTGTTACAGTTTAGTAACTTCCTGATGGAAGGCTGAAGCACAGGCATCTGCTCCCAGACCAAAGCATCCCTTCGGGTCAGAATTAACACAGACAAAGGGTAATAGGGTGAGAAGAACAATTGCTGGTTATCTTGAAACCAAGAATTTGGAGAATAGATCTGGTAATTCTACAGGCACGCTTCATGGTTTCCA
Source organism: Falcunculus frontatus (assembly GCA_013398115.1). Taxonomy (NCBI): domain Eukaryota; kingdom Metazoa; phylum Chordata; class Aves; order Passeriformes; genus Falcunculus; species Falcunculus frontatus. Next base: position 347,892 of record VZRV01010000.1, read on the forward strand.
TTCTCCTTAGACTAGAGTCTGGTGGCAACAGAAAATTGAGAATTCAAACAAAAGGCTGGAGGAAGTGGAGGTGGCAGGAGTTAACATTAGCAAAAATTCCAGATAACACTTCAATCTTCAGATTAGAAAAACTGCAACTGTGCAGAAAAAACACTGCTGTCATTGACAAGCAGATAAAGCCACAATAATTCAGCTCAGTGGGGCTTCAAACAGCTAAATTTCAGGATAAGGAAGAAGGACTTTCTACAGTAGATCTCAGTGTGTTTGAAGTAGTAAATTTAGCATCAGGGAATCCTACAAAAGCACTCATCACTACACACAGTTCGAAGGCACATATGTACTCAGAGGCAGGGGGAAGTGAGAAAAAGAGAACTAAATAGAACATTTGGGGGTTTTATTTTTCCTGGGGCCAGTAAAAAACTAAACTTACCAAGTCTAATAAAACAGATTTTTCTGCAGATCTCTGATTGCCTTATGTTCTTCTCAAAGAGATATAATTAAGGAAAAAGCTGACAGTAGCTTTTGCTTTCCTCTGAAGAAGTTTGTGTTAGAATTATTTAGTGAGAGCTTGGTTGAAACTGAACATTTCCAAATCAGGTGGAACTCACTAGATGGGTCTAACTAGACCTCCTTGGGCAAAGAGGTGGGACTAGATGACCCTGGAAATGTTGTCCAGACTCTGTGACTTTATGTCAAATCCTACAGTGGCAGTTATAGAAGGGATGTGAAAAGGTGAGGAGAGGTACCCAGATCCTGATGGTCTGTGAACCATCTCAGCACCTTGCATTATTAACTCCTCCTTATCCAAAAGGAGGATGCCTCTGCTAACAGAAGGTGGTCAGGGTGCTCTCAATGATCAGCTTCAACTCAGCTCTTTTGTGTCATCTTCCCACATAATTCATTCTCCTGGTTCAGTCACTTCTGGTTATTTGAGAGTCCCAATCCTTCTGTGCAGAAAGTTCAGCTGAGAAACTTCGTATTGCACATCTCATCCAATCACTAATCTGTGCTGGTTAACCTCACAAAAAGCTCTGTAATTCATGAGAATGAGAGGATACCTAAATAAATTCTGTTCTACACCTACTTACAGAGCTTTGTCAGCACTTCATGCATATAAAGATACATAAACCACCAAAGTGAAGTCTATTTCTGAAGCAACACCAGAATATGGGGCCTAAAAATAAATTTAAAAAATCTTAGGGAAGATGTAGGCAATGTGGTACAAATCATTAGATATCACAGGTTACACCTGGCTGATAAATTGCACATCCTACAAAGAGTGAAGAGAACATCACTGTGATGTATTCATACACCTTTTTATAAGCAGACTTTTTGGAGGGAGCTTCTCCCAATCATGTTTCAAGTAGAAACTGGGGCCGAAACACTCAACACACAGGAAAACAAAGCAAAACATTGACATTAAGAGCAGCAGCAAAATGCATCATTTGGGGTGGGGGAGAAATAACCCTCTTAAATAGAAAACCACTAAATTTTCTAGTGACGTGAACAGGATGGTGCTGCAAAGGCCAGAACAATAGCTTTATATTAGTTATTTACTTAAAATAACCATAAGAAAGTCTGTTTAAACTTTTAGGAGATTACTTGTTGCACAGCAGGCAGCAATATTGTCCAGCTGTTAGATCCTACAATTCCGAGCATCTGGATTCAACATTAATAAGCAGTACAGTACTCATTCACTAATACTTGTCACAAAAACACTTTGCCCACTCTCCTACCTTTGGAATAGGCAAGATAATTTTGTGAATAGCAAAGGAAATCACGCTCATTAATGAACTCAAAGAATTTAATTACCTGAAAGCTTGTTATCTTTTCCTCTCACCCCCAGCATTCTTGTCACACCAAAAGATACAAACCTTTCCCTAGAAACATTTTTCTCCTCTAATAAAGGAAGTTACTGAAAGCTAACAGTCTCACTCTAGTACTATATAGAGTTTTGAGAACAAGTTAAAAGAGGGGATGGTTCAAAAGTTTTTAGGCAGAACATTGCTCAGTTAACTTACATAAGTGGCTCTAAGGGTGTGCCTGTATTTGCATTAGTTCACACCAGGAACATGCTTTTTACGTGAACTGCCTGATCATTCCTGTTGATGGTGTGTTAGTTCACATCACAGAGCTGTTTTGGAACAAAGGAATTGGATTCCTCTTAGGTTAAACTAAGGTAACGTCAGACAATGTATGCCAGGAGCACACCCAATCTGTTCCAGCTGCAAACAAGGCATTCAGGCCACAAGAACAGACTAGAGAGTCTAAAAATTAAAGCCCTGAAGTGTTTGGAGTGTGATTTTGGGTTCTCTGTGCTGCTTTGATCTACTGTTCCAGTTCAGCTGCACTCCCCACACCGTTGCAGACACAAGTTCAAGCACTACATGTTTTTACTTCCTGCACACCTGCTCACATCTCCTGGATGCAGATTCACCTTTAGGATACGTTCTGGATCTTCCTACCTACTCACAAGCAAGTGAATGCAGAGCGTTCCTTGACCAATAAAGAAGCAAAATATGGGATTCTTTGCCTAAATTAAGGTGTCCATTTGCGAAACTCTTGTCAACATTCCCTAAGGGCTCACCATTAGGACATAAGAAACAATAATAAAAGCACGTTGGTTATAACAACAGGCAAGAGAACTTAACATGATGAAAGACACAGCAATTGCAAGAATTTCATAAGATCTTTGAAACCTGAAGCTATGATAGGAGATGTCCCAGTCCTGGTACCAAGTGGATTCCTGCAGGGCCAAACAGCAGCCTCAAGCTCTTTAGGGACCATGAGCAGTCCAGTGTTGCAGGAATTGAGCTGGTCAGATGACAAAGCAGCTAAGCACACTGCCCTAACAAGGTTTTTTTTCGAGTTTACTGCTCAGAGCAGCCTATGAGATTTCTCATCATTCCCTTCTGGAACAACTATGGAAGATCTACCTCTTACTTTCTCCCAATTTTTAGAAGCAGGAATTACATTTCCTTTTTTTTTTTTCCCAGCTCTCAATCACTTTTGGCTAGGCCTTTATAGTCTTTCAATAACAACCTGTTTTGAGAAGCCTTGCCAGATCACCTTATACCCAAGAATAAGTTTACAAGAATCCAGCTGCTGAGGTTTTCTAAAAAAAAAGACAGAGTTCCTCAATGCTGAAGTTATACATATTATCCACCCAACCATCACAAAACCATAAGTGAGAGATGGATGATATTGGATAGCCTCTGAGAATTCTAAGATTTAACAAAGACTCTCTAGAACACTTACACCCCCAATACTCCAGGCAGTTGTAGCTCATTTTGCCACTCCAGCTTTTGTTCCTGCATCTCTAAAGAAAGTACTGAATAATAGTTGAGCAGGGTCTGGCCCTTGAAGTGACAGAGGAAGGGAGCAAAACCACTTGGGAGATGGTTGAAGTCCTATGCTGGACTGCTGAAGGGGAATACAAGGACTACAGAAGGCATGGCACTGGACAGAAAGCTTGAGAAAGCTTCTTCAGTGGGACAAGGATACGGTACATGTTTAAACAAAACCAAACAAACATAAAATCAAAACTGTAGAACTAAAACTGTCATATACGGGTCTAGAACAAGTCAGTTCAAAGCACACAAACCTTAATTTATTTTAAAAGTTCTTTTAAAAGAAGTATGCTTGCTTTGTTCACCTTGAAGAGAGTTCACATTAGAGCACTATTAATGATCCCATTTCTAATTAATTTCAGTTAGTCTACACATTCTTAAGAAATTTTTGTATCAGTTGTGGAAAGTAAGTCTTGCATTTCCCAGGACAAAACCTAGCTCTTACCATGGCTCCAGAATACAAGCTGAGCAGCGCTAGGGATTTGACTCCTTTTGTTTTGCTTTAGATGAGAAACAAACATTCAAAGGCAATGGGAAAAGTAGAAAGACTTCTGAAAATACCATCATCCTGGCAGGACTATGACAGTGTAGGCCAGATATGAGGCATATCTGGACCACAACCAAAGCCATACCACTCTGGATAACAAGGAAGTGAAAGATTGAGCTGTTAAGCCTAGTGACAGTTTATGAGTGGTACCAAACATACCCAGGTCAGCAGTTTTAATCGAGGAAAGAGACTGTCACTGATGGTTTCTCTATATGCAACTTTGCTAGTTCCATATGGTCATTGAACCCAAGCCAGATATGAGCCATTAGATCAAACTTCATTCTCCTCTAGACAGCTTAATGGAATTTAACAAAGTACTTTAAATGATGTAAAAACATACAAAAAGCACCAGCATCAGGGCTCTGCAATTGTTGTGTCTTTGATTATCCCTCCTACTACTTTGGTACAGTGAAGTCAATAAAAAAGACCATTTAGCCTGCCACTACAGACCAAAGTTTATTGCTTCTCTTTATGCATTATGGATAAAGACTGGTTTGTTTTCTCTTTGGATGGCAGCATTTTCTATTCTTGCAAGACTCAGCTAAGCTGTTTTTGCTATCCTCAAGGATGTATTTTTCATCTTTATTCAGGAAATTTTTATTTTTGCTGAATTGCCTCCACAATGACAAAAACGCATCACCTAGACCCAGCCACACCACAAAATCATTTCCTACATCAGGTCATTTTGAGACATCTGCTCATCCCTACTTATTTTCCATTTTGATGGAAACTCAACAGAAGAAATGGAAAAACATCTCAACACCTTAACTTTCTCAAAGCAAATGGGTGCATGAACTTGACCAACAGATGATGCACACCCAGAAACACTGGCATAGCTTTTATTAACAGTCTGAGATCATTTAGCTACTTCTGATTTTAGTGTAAATTTTCATCCAAGAACAGCTCTAAATTACATTGGAACATAAAAAACGGAGGGCAGCTCTTTCCTTGAAGCCTTGGAGCCTCTGCCTAATTTACCTCCATGTTCATGCAAGTTGAAGATGGAAACCATTTTCCAGCTTTTCTATTTACAAACAGCACTGCAAATTTTGGCAATTAAGTAGCTTTTGGCACCAGCTGGTTCCCAACTACCTCACGCCCATGTTTTTTCTCACATTTTCATTTTCTTTCTGAATTAAAAAAGGACATTGTTTTCACCTGTTAAATTACAGTGGCAGCTGTCCAGAAACCAGGATGAAGGCATCCAGATTAAAATTCAATAGCACCAAACATAGCAGTTTCTTTTAAATAACAGCTTCCTTTGTACTGCTAAAGATAAAGGTCGTGTCTGTAAGCCTTGTTTATTTTTAGGCCAGCATCATTTTTCGACAGAAAGTGTTATCCATTTTGGTTAAAAGCAACACTTCCAATATAGTCTAATAACTATGACAGAACACAATTTAAAGACAGCTGTGTAAACACGCTCAAGCTACCAAATCACCATTAAAGAGATAGCTAAGAACTTTCTGCAATACTACAAAGAGTGGCCACACATAGAAAAGCCATTCTTCTCCCTCAGCTTGCTGATCATGGATCTGACTGGAGCGTCAAGGCATCAAGAAACAAGGTAAACTGCATACAATCCGCTATTCCTTCCCTCAGTACTTTCTTTCAGATGAGAGAATCCACCCAACAAAGTAGCAGATACCTGGACAGAATCCTTCAATGGACTCAGGGTTATTTTTGCGAGCTCAGTTTAGCTGGGCAGGTTGCAAGGGAACACCTGGACTTACCAAATGCTTCTTCGCATCAGCTCCAGGTTGCAAGGAAAGGCTTTGCTCATGTGAGACCACCTATTGACAAGCACCTTGGGAAAGGTAACAGGCACCCAGCCCCCTCAGCTTCAAAGGCCTTATATTCCCCTTCTTGAAACCTCCCTCCTACTCTCCAGCTTCTGCCTTCTCAGACACAGCTGGTATCACAGAGAAATGGAAGTTAAAAAGGAAACTCTGCCAACCTCTCTCACCCAACCCAACCCCACCCCAAAAAAAAAAAACAAAACAACCAAAGGTACTGCTTTGTATTTGCTTAAATATGTTTCTTTTACACATTTAGTCAAAGACTTCTTGCATTTGAAAAGCAAATATTCACAGGCTCCTAGGATGCTATTTTGACACTTACAGGACACCAGAAACCCTTAGATGAATCAAAATTCATTAAAATAGGCTCTCAAGGGGAAAAAAAACATTCTCAGAAGGCTCAAGGGAAGGAGTGTTTCTTCCTCAGGCAGAAATGATACTGGCCCAGCTCTCAACCACAATCTACTTGTAACAAAAAGATGCCCAACCATAGGGGCAGCCAAATCTTGAAATCACAAGGAAGATATTTAGTGATATGAAAAAATCACAAATAACTTATATAGAAAATATTCTTACACAAAAAGGAAGCCGTCATTTAAACATCTTCCTTGAAAAAATATTTTAAAGGAAATTTTACAGCTTGAGAAGTGAAACCACACAGAAACTGAAGCACTGCACTTCAAATTTACAGATTTCAGTCAGATCAGAGAGCCACAATGCAACAAACCTTCCAGGAAGTCAGCAGCATCTGATGGAAGTTTCAGGGCAGTAAGAAACCACTCTGTGGTGTAATGATTTAAGGCTTACTTTATCTGCCATCCCCCACTGTTAAAAACATGAGGCTCTGCAGCAGGATGGGACTCGTCTGCATGTCACCTACCAGAGCTCATGAACTGGCACCTCAACCCCAGCTTAGCTCTAAGCCCAGCAAAGCTGAACTATCTGTCATTTCTGTGGTGGCTTTAGTAGCCAGAAGGATGAAGCCAAATTGCCTTAAACTGTCACAGCTTGCCACAAAGTGGTATTTGCCAGCTCTCAGGGGTTCTGGCACCCACAGTTCAGCTTCATATCGTTCCAATCAAGCAGGTTCAACACAGTTTGCTAAGGAACCGCTGCGTGAATCCACCCTTACAATGGTGCACACCACTCTGACCACAAATAAACTCAACAACTTACACAGGATCCCAAACTTGCAAGTAGACCTGTCCCATTTCTTCAACAGCCAGTGTAAAAATAACACCCATTTCCCCTTGACCTACTACATTGAATGCCTGAACCTTTACAGGAAAACAATCAACTGCCCTTGCTATCACAGTCTACTTGAGCCGCATCATGAAGTTAAGAGAACATTTCAGTCTGTTCTCCCATATTTAGGGACTAAAATATTTACCTGGGGTGGAAAGTTTAGGTTGGGGTTGCTACTGTATTCTCTACTATTACCAAAACCCTTTTTTCCTTGGAATAGCAAAATTTACTATATTTTGGTGACCAAAATGTATATTGAGTGCTCTAGGACTGTGAGCATTTCCTAGTCTAACAGTCCAAGGAGCAAGCTGCCCTTTTCATTTAAGAGAAACAAATATATAGAGATTAAAACACCTAAAGATTTTGAAAATAATAATAAAAATACAGATTTTTCTCATTTGATAAAGGCACAGTTTTGAACTACACAAAGCAAATCTGTTCAGTCCTATATAGGCAAAAAACAGAATAGCATCACAAAACAGCTTAGAATATATGCAGTTGTTACACACGTGACATCTACTTCAAATCCATTTCCATCCATGTTCTGGTACAGAATTTTTCCATTTTAAAGCAGACTCTTAAAAAGTAGCATCACACATGGAGGACACTAGAGAGATCAGTGGTCCCAAAAAAAAAAAAAAAACAAAAAAAACCAAAAAAAAAAACAAACCTCAATTGGAAAAGACCTTTAAGATTCCCCAGGTACACTGCAGCCCCCATGGAGCAAATTACATCCTTGTTTACACACAGCTGTAGACACAAAAAGATTTAGGCATCAGTCAGGGCAGCTAGGTATCCATTTGTACAGCAGCAATCTGGAGCTGTTCAGGCAGGGCTCCTGTCATTTAGCCTCTCTGCTGGGTGTGCAGAGCAGATTGCCTTTTGCCATGTTCCAACAGTTGTTGCTTCCAGACAGTTATTTCACAAAACATAGCACCATTACAGCCAAAAGGCTCTGCAGCAAGTGTCAGCACCAAAACTTTTATAAAATACAGTTGTTTCAAAACCTGGTATAATACCGGAAATCCCAATCTTTAAGTGATACATGACCTTGAGTAAGCCCTAAAAATTGTCCTCCCCATCATTAACAAGCTTTTTACTGATAAGGAACAGAAAACAAAACCAAGAAGCCCTCAGCAGAAAGAAGAGTATGTCAAATAATTTTCGCAGTAATTACTTACTGAAGGCAAAATGCAGAGAGATTTGATTGAGTGGTACATTAAAAGAGATGACTATTCTTGAATTTCTGTTCCCATTAAGAGCTATCAAAAAGCTTTCAGCTTTGCACACTGTACACTTAAAACTTTTTCATTTGCAGAAACAGTGTTATGAGGGCACTTTCACAGGATTAAAGTCTACTGTATTAGTGATGATATCACTTCAATAAAATCTTACATTAACAGATGTAATACATCATTTTGCTTTGAAGGAACACCACCACTGAATAAAGTCAATTAGTAAAAAGATGTTTCACTGTTTTGAATACTGAATTTGTTTAGGTGTGTTCACAGCACACACCAGAAGCAACACTGGATCCTGTGCTCCACTCTCCACAGAGGATGTTTTATTTAAAGATTTGTATTGAAAGGACAAAGCCTGTATGTGCTAAAATTAATATGCTACAGCACTGACACCACAGAAATACCTACTGCAGTTTATACCTATTCTACAAACACCAGGGCTAATCCAAGACAAAGGAAACATACTACCTTGTTTGCATTCTTCTCCCATCCAACCTTCCATGCAGGCTTTGTTTCCATTTTGATCACAGGTGTAGTGACCAACAAAATCATCTCGAGGGCCACAGAACTTGTTGCACAGAGCACTGTAGTAATTTTCATCACACTTCACCCTTATTTGCACTTCAAAATGGGCAACAGGGCCATTAATTTGTAGGGTCTTCCATCGATCTTCTGGGTTGATCATGCCAGCATGTGCCACTCGTTCTATTAGCAAGTTTTCACCTTTTTGGAAAGAAAGGTAAATTCAACAGGGGGTTAAGTTTGATAGCACACAAGGACATATGGAATCCAATCAGAAGTACTCAACTGGTTAAGGGAAAACCAAGTAAAGAAAATTTTAGGATGATAAAGATCTACTGTATAACTGAATTTTCCTTTGCCTTGCAAAGTTCATTACAGGAAGGCCAATTTAAAAAAGTGTCCCAAAGGAAATATTAAAAAACTCTGGAACATAATCCATAGGAAATAGCTTATTTTTCAAGGCAGCCAAACATACCACACCCACATGCTGACAACTAGCAGCCTTATCTTGATCTGAGGCTCTTCTTGCCTTCTTTTTGTTCTTATAAAATTGCAAGATCTGCATTATCTCATAGCTGAGATAAAGTTCTCTGCTGTGAGTTTAATTTTAAAAACAAAGCAAATCACAATATATTCAATTTGCTGTGAAATTACAGAGCAATAGTGACTGCTCTGGTAGGTTTGCATTATGGACATAAACCGGCTTGTTTCCATTTTATCATTTTCTCCACAATAAAGGCAAAACATCTTTAACAACCATTCCATAGAACACTGCACAGCTAGTATTTGACATTTCAAGAAGAAATAAACAAGGGAACCCAGGACTGTCAGGGGCCATTCTCAGCTCTGTATCCTGCTTATCCTCACCCCCAGTGAAGCTCCTGATAACTGTGATCCCTGCTGCAGCACACTCAGTGAGCATCCTGCCTTGTCCCCACAGAGAACAGCAGCTCTGCTCCTGCCAGGCTCCACTCACTGAGGCCAAACCTGCACAAAAAGCATTACCTATCCCAGGGGACAGGAGGATTCTAGGCTGTAAGAGTATAGTAACTGCCAACACAACGTATTTTCATTTCTATGAATATCCATTTTGCATCTTTACCCACGTAATTATTCGCACAGAAGCTTCAGTATCAGGAGGTGAGACAATTGCAGTCAAATTATACAACTGCTTCAGCAAATATTGAGAATAAGAAAAGCACAGTAGGGGAGGTAAGGGCAGACAGTGAGTAACCCCAGTGACAGGAGTTTTCTAATGGTTTCACCATTCAAATCTGGTACCACCCTCCTCTACAGCTTTCCTAGGTGACTGCAAGTTTCATCTGGAACTCCAAACACTATTTAAGGATGATAAAAAGGTACAGAAGCTTCACTTGCACATATTAATTTCATACCCATTTATGAAATAGCTATAATATTGCCAGCTCAGAGCTTCAGCACCCATTTTCTTTAAATAAAGATTCTGTAAAGTACATGTTAAAAGAAATGAATAACCAAAAACTTGCACACAAGCAAGAAGCTGAAATGATAGTGAGATAAGGCCTGAAGTTCAAATTATTAATAATATAGAACATGCCAAGCTGGTAGCAAGCAATACTAAGCTATCACCTTCAGCAAATGCATTTTGCCTACCTAGTTGCTTTCTAGAACTCATTAACCTCATCTGTTTAGAAAACAAAACCCAAGGAGTGACTGTTTCCCAACCAGAAAGTTATTGAGAGTTTAGAAATATTCTGTGCATCGCTTACCAAAGTGGCATTTTCCCCATAGCATGTAAAAGGACTAAAGTGACAATTTTCACCCCCTCCAACATTAAGGTAAAAGAAAAGTTACAGAAGTATCAGGCTCTTCAAAGTATGTTGCTCTTTTTACATATTTTTCCAAGCTTGCTCCAATAAAAATGTTTCCTCTTGAAACTAAAGAATATTGAACTTAAAAGGAACCCCTTTTAACAAAGCATTGAAAGGTACTCCAGTTATTAAGACCTCATAGTAACTCTCAGCTTTATTATTAAAAGTGGTATTGCCATGTATAAGCTGCACGCTTGCTTGGACTAGACTGCATAAAACATTTCACGGCTGGCCAAGACACATTGAAGCCTACCCCTTTTCTTTAACTCTCCAGCAGCACATGCAAGATAGAAAAGGCTGCCTGCATTTTATTTTTGACCAACAGGATATTTAGCACACCAGTCACCACTGAAATTTTAATGATTAGATAGAATCACAGGATTGTTTAGGTTGGAAAAGACCTTTAAGGTCATCAAGTCCAACCATTAACCCTGCACTGCCAAGGCCACCACTAAACCATGTCTCCAAGTGCCACATCTACATGTCTTTCAAATACTTCCAGGGATGGTGACTCCACCACCTCCCTGGGCAGATTTCAGCATCCTTTAATAATCTTATTTTCCTTCAATGACTATTGATCTGAAAAACTATAAAGGAAAACATGCTGAGTCACCAGACGGTCAAGGAAATTTGACTAAATAGCAAATATGCATTATAAAGCTGCCTTCCTGCTAAAAGCAGCATAGGCTCCTTACAAGCAGCCAGCTGCAGCAGCAACAGATGTGAAAGTGTTTCCTCAAAGTGCATCAGGTGGACTGAAGAACAGGTCCTGAGATTAAAGGAGTGGCTTATATAATAAAACTCTTATCAGGCATCTTCAGGCTAATGGAGATTCATCAGCCCCAGTTAAACAACTGGAACAAGCATTACAGCTACTGCAAATATACCTATGCAGAACAGACCTCTTGATACCAGGGGGTCAAAAACAGGGGAAAGAACCCAAGAGTGCTCTTTTTATCTTTTTGAACACTCAAACTTTATCTTCACAAGCTCCTCTGAAAAGGAATGTATTCAGAGTCTTAAGGGTTTTTCCTCAAGCTTGTATCCAGTATAAGTAGGGCTTAACAGCCTAAACAAGCAAGCCAAATAATTTACCCTGAACCACAAAAGGCATCAGGGAAGCAGCTCCAAGCCATTTCATTTCTTATACTAAATTCTTAAGTACCAGAGTAAGTATGAGAGCTCTGTTTAACTTCAGATTTAACACTGATCCTAGGCAGAAGGTGCATCTTCCAGAGATTTGTAAACACAGGGAGGAACGTGTTTGTCAAGGTTTCTCCTCCCTCCCCCACAATACCAAAGCGTGTCTGAAGATACTCGGTCTCTCTCACCTCACTGTTTTGATGAGACAAGCTTGCTCCTTGCATCTGACTTTGCCATAGAAGCTCACCTTAGGGATTCACACTCATTACTTTTAGCCCTCAGTAAAGGCAAAACTGAATTTTTCTGGTTATTGGTCAAAAAAGCATCATTCGTTACTTAAACTTACACACACGCAGAGCCCTCAAGCAATTTCCTTGATTAATATGTTTTCTAGAAGCCTCTCTAGAAAAGCATAGTGGTACAGATGCTTGCATAAAAGGAGATGACAGCTAAAAGGTAGTTCTTTAATTAATGTTCCCAGAGCATCTGATTTTTAGAAGCATCTGATTTTTGCAAGGGGAAGCCTTAATTGAAGAGTATTTAACTGTGCAAAATACACAAATAAGAACATTGCCCATCAGCACCCTGACCCTTGGCAGAGGTCAGACATCCCCAACAAGCCAACACGGCTATACAGAAGGTGATGCTGGTAGTTGTTTGTAAGGGAATGCAGGGATATCACATGAACTTCACATCCAAAGGAGCAGGAGATGCCCTTCTCAGAAAGCACATTCTCTTCAGCCTTTTTCGAGCACCCATTTCAAATAACCTAAGGACAGAAGATTAGTCTCCCACAGATTAATGGGAAGGAGGAACGCAACCACTGCATCCCTGCAGTAGACACAAAGCCAAATGGAAAGTTACGTCACACGTGAAGATGCCAGCCTGCTTTGTCATGGCAGGGCTGGGCTGGGCATTGCCAAGACGGGTGCTGAATGCTGAAGCCGGCCAAGTCAAGTGACTTACCTGGAAAGTGGAACTGCTGTGACAGATGACAGCGAACAGGCCCTTTGCAGTGACTTTGTATCTGCGCCAGTTTCCTCTCCCCCTCTTCCACCCTCCCAAAGCCAACGAGTGGTAACACCACACTGCCACAAGCTTACCCCCGAGCCAACCCCCTGCTGCACAGAGGAGCAGAAAAACACAGCACTAGTTCAGGAATCGGGGGCTGAAGGATCCTCTAAGAATCTGTACAGGGGAAACATTTGCCCTGGCAGACTTGCTCTTGAGATGGTATTTCACAGATCAGCTCCGAGTCCCCCCTGCCTTGCTTTCACTGAGTGCAAGAAGAATACAGGATGCTTGGACACGGAGGGAGGGAAGGATGACAAATGCTCTAGAACCTTCAAGTTTTTCACTGGAAGCCCCTCTTTCTAGGTTTTGGGGGAGTTTTTTTGTTTGCCTGTTGTTTTGTTCGGGTTTTGTTGTTTATTTTTGTTGTTGCTATTGTTCTGTTTTTATTTTGTTAGGGAGGTTGTTTTGTTTTGGATGGGCGGTTTTTGGGTTGTTTTGGTTTTTAATACCCACGTGAGAGTCCAAGCTGGAACACAGAACCTACATTTAACATTCAGCCTTACTCATCCCCATTAAAGGAAAGCAAAACCTGACTCTAGAACTAATTAATCAGCTTATAAACAGACTCTGGCAATTACTTTGATTAATCTTTCTTACAGTAGCAACAGAAGATACATGTAACCTGATCCCCAGATCAGCACAGAGCTCAGGACTGACAGGGAGTTAAGCTTTCCACAGACATTCACTTCACCCCTCCAGGATCAGATATTATCTTTTCTCTGGAGCAGCTGCTGTATTCCCTTTCCTCTTCTCTAACACGTGAATTTTTACCGATCTGTGCCTGTTTGGCAGTTCAGTGGTGCTTGCAAAAATACAAGTGAAGCATCTTTGCATCTTGACAGATTCACAAGGCAAAACCTGCTGGAGGACTCACCGCCAAGATCACTCAAAAAAACAACAAAAAAGGAAAA
>VZRV01010002.1:0-41617 GCA_013398115.1 Falcunculus frontatus
TTCAATGTGTACTTTCAGCACACCTGGACAATTTAAATCAGAATGAGATCACGTGGTGACAGCACAGCATTAGACTGGCGATACCAAGAGACCGACCAGATAACATTCACTGTGGACTCTCCATTCCCATTATTCTGGCTGCAGCATCCTCATTTCTCACAGGTCTGTTTCAAGGACTCCCCTCAGAAAATGGATCACTGGTCCCAGTAGCAAATCCCCAAGGGCATTTTTACTCCCTGTAAACTGCAGGAATGACCAAGGACAGGTTCTGTTATAGGAAAAGCAAAGAACTGCAATGATTAGACAGCTTTCCCTGTGAGGGCTTCAGTTTCTACCTGCCATCCCTGAGCAGCTCTGCCTTGGTCCCACTCGCCTGCTCCGAAATGCCTCCGTGGGGTTTGGATCTGAACAGGTACAGCCAGGGGTACACCAAGGCCATCAGGCGCTGCAGCACAGCTTCTTGTGCTTCAGGGCTTCTAGTTTTTGGTACAGATTCAGTGGAATTTAACGTTGTAAGAATCATCTGGCAAGATTTGACATTAACTCAGAAATTCCAGTGCATCACTGCACCACTGGGATTCCAGCTACTGTACAAGCTGTGAGAAGCAGTGAACAAACCAGGACCTTACAGGTAAATCAGGTGTCAGTCTGTTCATCCAACAGCAGCTGCAAGAGCCAGCACCTCACCAAACTACACTAAAAGAAATGCCAACACCTTGAGAATCACTTCGGTTTTGAATTCCTAAAGCAAAACTAAAAGCAATTTTCAGATGCTTGGCAAAAGTCCATCCCATTTTTACCAATTTCTGGGACTTGTTCCCAGCCTCCTGATGTTCATTTCCCAGCTCACACGTGACTACCAGCATTAGAGCTGGTTCTACACAGACACACAAGGCTGCTGCGACTTGACATTTCAGCAGTTCCTGGGAACGTGAACACGAGCCACATCTCCCACCTGCTCAGCACGGAGTACATACAGCACTCACAGAGCTGCTAGGAGCTGAAATTCTCACTGCTCCCCCTCTCTGAGAAACCCTGCCTCCACCTCCGGTCCCCCCAGCTCTCACCTCCTGGGAAAGAGGAGCTGCATCTTTGCTGTGTACTCCCGTTTCTGCACAGCTCCTGCCCTTCGGGAGAGCAGGGGGATGGCACAGGCAGCTCTAGTGACTATTATTTTATGATCATTTTGAGTCTTGACGCATTTCCCCGGGCCGGGGGTGGAGTGCGACCAGGAGCCCGGTCCGGCATCGCGCAGCACCGCGCAGTCCTCGTCAGGCGCGGTGCGGCATGACCGCGACAGAGACGTCTCGCCGCTGCTTGCCGCCGCACGCGCAGCTCCCGCCCGGCGCTGCTGACCCCACCACTCGTGTCCCCACACCAGGAAACGCCATGGAAAATCGCGCTTAAAACGCCGGGTCCGCGTCGAAATAGGGATCGGGTTCACGCCGCCGAAAAAACGGCTTTCTGAGAAGTAAGGTCTTTCCGCGGCACCATGCTTGGTCCTTCCCTAAAGCGCATGCGTGACCACCCCCCATCTTGGGAAGGGTGGCGTCACCCGTGCCCAAGCCGCCATTTTGAGTGTGGCATAGCCTCACCGAGCGGCTGCAGTACGTCGTTCTTATCACCAGGCGGCAGCAGCGATTTAAGTACCAGCCACCGCCTCAAGCTGTGTTACAGCGAGGGAGAAAAAAACTCGGAATACACTAACCTATTTCTACTGCATTCATAAATACCATATTGTCTTCCATTTTCAAGCCCTTTATTGTTTAGTGTATACATACAAAAGTTTTATTTGCATTTTTAAACCCTATATATCCATATTTAGAATTTCTTATCCTCCAAGATTCTGCATATAATACAGTAGATATGGGGTTGTATTTTGAAATCAATTTCAATAAAAAATATTAATTTTATATATATATAAAGATAAGCGATAGTTTTAATATTTTCTGCACCAAAAAACCCTCTAAACTTCCAAGCAGTTTTGGGCTGTAACCTCCTTTTTTGAGAGGACACCACTTAATCCCTCTCATACCCTACTCACCTTCTCCTCCACTGCATTTTCACTCTCCAAGTGACACTGGGGTGCCCGAAATGACACCGTAACCTCGCAGACTCCAATTCCCTCCCTTTTTACTCGTCCTCAAAGAAGGCAAAACCGAATCAAACTAATCCAGACAGCAGCCTGTTGCTTTAATGATGCCATTTTTACATACAAACATCCCCCCTTCAAAAGGGGCATCTTCTAGAAAAATAAAGGGACGGCAGCACACCATATGGCTGAAGTCCCTCGCCAGCTCCTGTCTTGCAGGCTGGTGGCTGACCCACAGCAAAGGGGCAGTGTGTCCAAGGATGGTGGCTTGTCTACTGCTCAGGCTCTTCTCTGCCTTGTTCCTCCTGTGTCCCCGCGTGGCGTCCGGCACTCCAAGGGCAGCCAGAGTTCGAGTTGCTGGTAGCTTTGGTCTGTGAGAAATCCTGTGCCATTCACAATTTTAGGAGGCGGCACCCCACTCCCTAACCCTAACCCCAAACTCTAACCCTAACCTGCAACCCTAACCCTAACCCCAAACTCTAACCCTAACCTGCAACCCTAACCCTAACCCTACCCTAACCCTAACCCAACTGAACCCTGACCTTAGCCCTAACCCCTAAACCCTACCACTAACCTGAAAATCCCCTGAAAAACCCTAAAAATGCCCTAAAAATCCCTAAAACCCTTAAAAAACCTTGAAAGGCCCTTAAAACCCCTAGAAATTCCCTAAAAAACTCAACCCTAAAACACGCTCTGAAAAGGCCCTAAGAAATGCCCAAAATTCCCTAAAAAACCCCTAAAACCCTGAAAAAGTCACTGAAAAGGCCCTAAAAAGACCTGAAGATTCCCTGAAATACCCTAAAAATTCCATCCAAAACCCTAGTCCCAAAAAAGCCCTAAACATATGCTAAAAATCCTGAAAAAACCTTGAAAGTACCCTATAAATATTCTAAATATTCTTTAAAAGCTCTTAAAATACCCTAAAAATCCTAGAAAAGCCCTGAAAAGACCCTAAAAATTCTGTAAAAGAACTCTAAAAATACCCTAGTCCTAAAAAAGCCCTAAAGAAAATCTAAAAATCTCCTAAATATACCTTAAATAGTCCTAGAAATGCCCTAATTTTAAATAGTTCCAAAGAAGCCTTAAAGATACCCAAAAAAGCCCCCCAAAAATTCTAAATAGTCCTGAAGAAGCCCTTAAAAGGCCTTAGAAAAATTCTGAATATTACCAAAAAAGCCCTAGAAATACGCTAAAGAATCAAAAACAGCCCTGAAAAAGCCCTAACAATACCCTAAAAAATCCCAGAAAACCCCTAAAAAACCCTAAAATATCCTTTAAAAGTCCTGAAAAAAAGTAAAAAAAACCCTAAAAAAACTGCTCAGGTCCAACCTCTACCTGTTGCTCTATAGTCCACAGATATCATCCCTGCCTCTTTGCAGTGGGTCTTGTTTTCCTCTGAGAGTTCTGGCATTGTCCAGGTGTTAGGATTGCTGTGTTGTGCTGCTTCTGGGGGAAAAAGAGTGTTGTTAGGGGTGCTGTTTAAGGTGAGGGTTAGGGGTGGGCTGAGGGCTGATGCACCTGTACCCTATCTTGTATCCCACCTTGTACCTTGTACCCCTGATCTCCATTGCGTACTCTCTCTCGCGAAGTGGCGCGAAGCATGGGCAGCATGAGTCGGGGGTGGTGCGAAGCGGTGCGTGCTGGCCTCGGGGCGGAGGGAGGTGGGAAGGGAGGAGCTGGGCACGGGGTTGAGGGCAGTGTGAGGTCCCCAGTGCGCTCTACCAAGATATTATACCTGCTTGGGATATTTTGACAGAAAAAAATATGTATCATTCTAGAATCAGCCTGGAGTAAAGGACATGAGCAAATCTGGAAGTCTGGTTTTGTTCTTTAAGTTGTACTTCTTGAATGCCTATGGCTTCATATGGATTTTACCCAGGTTTCTAAAATACTTCAGGATTCAGTAACTCATGGTCAAAAAGATTTTCCCCTAGCTGTGAAATTAAAAAAAATAATTTAAGCATCAATTTTGTACTTGAGGCAATTTGTAATCTAGAATTTTGTAGGGACTAGCTGTCAGTTCTCAGAAAATACCCACTAGTATTTGCATCTTTCAAGGTTGTTGAAAGAGAAGATGAACACCCTGCTGTCTTTTCCTGCCCTTATGTATTGAAGTTATCTAATATTTTACAATAAAATTTACTGGCTTGTGGTTTGTGATCCATAAATGGTATTTGTTATGATTTTATGATGCTATTTGCAAGTCAGTGTCCTGAGGGTAGTTCCAGCCTTCCCTGCCTGGGCCAGCTGCCCTGTGCAACCAGGTCCCTGTGTTGTGTGGCCGTGCAAGGCATCTCATGCATCTGTTTTGAACAAAAAGAGTGGCAATTGTGTGTTGAAACTCAGTACTGGTTCCCTTTGCTGTTTAGTATTTCACACTGTTTATTTTGAACAACAGCGTTCTGATTGTTTCTGATTCAAAGGATATGTATTTTGGGCCTTAATTCTTTTTTAATGGTGTGTTATCTCAGGGGAGCTGTGCAGGGCTGGGTAAGTCTGTTGACTAGAGTGTGGATAATATTTGCACACCCTTTGTGTTTTCAGTGCTCAGTCAGTGACAACTGAAGTAAATAACAGAAGCTGAGGAAATGCAAAAATACTGCTGTCATTGTGCACTTTTTAAATTAGGGACCAAATCGAAATATGCAGTGACATGAACAAAGCTCAGCCCAACTGGAGCTAACCTTTGCAGGATGGAGGTGTTCTGAAAAGGGAGCCTCTTAGTTAAAATTTTTTCAAGAAGATCTTAGAGCATGGCAGCCAGAAATGCCTGAAGGGTTCATAGAAATTGTAAACACTTGTTAAAGACACAAGTATATGGATCTTCTCGTTTTAGACTAAAAATGGCTGGTTAACAAACATCCTGAAGAGTCAGCCACCTACATTCTTCCTCCAGAAAATCACAGATTCCTAGCTACCAGGCTCTGAGATGCAATTACTGTATGAGGAGGTCTGGGAGAGCTGAAAAATCACCATAGCAACCTCCTGGCAAAAATCTTTCGCTCATCCTATGTAAAGCAAAATTTCTTTTTATCTGAATGGCCCTAGTGAGCCTGAATGTGTTCTGTCTTCACTCTCTGCTTCTCTTCATTTCATTGTACTCCTCAGTCACAGTCTTTTCCTGCTCTGAGTCCTGAGGGTCATCTTCTAAATCTTCCCATGAAAGTTTTGACTAGAAATGGCTGCAGAATGCTGGTTATTCAATCAGGGCCTGCCTCTGAGTTAAAGAAGAGATGCCCTCTCGTGGCGTTCCAGACCCTTTGCAATCATCTCCGGTGAAGGTGATAAACTGTGCTGAATAATTGCAAGCATTGAAGTAAACCAAAAAACATGGAAACAGATAAAAGAAGATGAAGGAAATGGAAATAATTGAAAAGTCCTGTGCAGTCCCTGTTCAGAGAAAGGGTCTCCAAGCAAGAGTTGACATGAATGATAGAAGCTATGCAGCACGGATTTGGTGAGACGCAGTGTGTGCCAAGCAATTTCCATGGATATGAGCTGCTCGTAATAGAAGGAGACCAAGACCTGCAGGTTGCAGCTGGTGGGTGGCAGGAGAATGCTCAGCTGTGGCTACTTGGCTGTGAGAGGGTCTGTGCTGGTGCACAGGGAGAAAGCAAAGCAGGAGAGGAGCTCCTGAGGTATAAAGCAGTTTGGCTAAGGGGTGCTCTCAGTTTTTTGAGGAAAAACTTGAAGTCTGCGGTGTTTAAATGGGGGTAACCAAGAGGAGGAGACAGATTTGTGAGGAATAAGGTGAAGATGGATGAGTAGGTTATGGAGGAAAGCAGAAATGAGGGACACTTCTGTTCTAGTCTGGGGACTACGGTGTCTGGAGGAGTGGGGTGCAGTGTTCAGCAGCCTTGGGAGGTCCAGGCTTTCTCCAGTTCCTCTTATATTCCTCTCAGATCCAGTAAGGGAAGTGAACTACTGGGAGCTGCTGCCAAAACATTTAAGATCACACTCCTGCAGGAGACAGCCACCAGCCCTCCACTGCCCATTTTGTCTCTCTGGAGCTGGTTCAAAATTCAGGAGTTGACTTCTGGTTGGCCAAAGTGACAGGCACACAGGGCTGTCCTTCCCGGGGGCCACTCTCTCCAAGACCTCACTCATGAAGTCTTTCTTAACGGCAAGCAATAATTAGTATTTTTTGAACTTGGCAATGACTAATTAATATCTTGCACGAGGGAAGAAAGATACTGGGTATTGATCTTTACACTATAGTGTTACACAATACAAATAGAGGCTAGACAGCTGTTGTGGGGAATTTACAACTAGTGTTCTTTAGTGCAGTCACTTTTGAAACAGAAAGGAGGGGAACTCTTCAGTTGTTTCTTTCTAATTTGTGTTTTACCGTGCTCCGTATTCTGGACTTTGCTCTGGACAAAACCTGTATGACCCTGTGACGTACCACAGGCTGGGAGTGTAATGATTTGCTTCTTAAATATTATTGCAAAAGTCAACAAATCATTTCTGGTGTAATAAAAGAGAAGGTTGGGAGCAGAGATTTGTTATCACAGCAGATTTTTCAGGACTAAGAAATGTGGTATCAGAACAGAAATAACCTGTTCTTCCTTTCCTGATCCACTGAAAACGTCACAACATCCCATCTGATTTTCTTTTCATATCTCCTTCACCAATCTTTTGGCATCTGACAGAAGAAACCGTGTGGAGCAAAAATCTGCCTGAATTTCTGTGCTACATAGGGAGGTGAGTTTTTGAGCAGAGCCTTTAAATAACGGTGGTGTAAGTAAAGACATAGGAAGTCCTATTTAGGTACCACAGACTGGGAGCATAATGTTTTATTCCTTAAATGTTACTGCAAAAGCCAGCAAAAAAATTGC
Source organism: Falcunculus frontatus (assembly GCA_013398115.1). Classification (NCBI taxonomy): domain Eukaryota; kingdom Metazoa; phylum Chordata; class Aves; order Passeriformes; genus Falcunculus; species Falcunculus frontatus. Next base: position 6,931 of record VZRV01010002.1, read on the forward strand.
TAGAGTAATGATGGAGAAAACTGTGAGAAGAGATTTGTTGTCACAGGAGTAAATGGAAAACTGGATGGCATTTCCTAACATTGTAAGTTTTGTAAAGTGCAATTTTTAAAGGAAATGGAGAGAGTTGTTATTAGCTCAGAGGTTTTTATAATTTTCTAATGTTCATTTTACATATCTGAACACAAAGGGACAAGATCCATTTTGCCGGTGGGCAGGGTGCTGTAACCCTCTGTGGGGAGCCCCAAGCAAGGGCTGTGTCTGATGTGAAGCCAGGCGACTCCACTGAATGGAGCTTCGCCATCTTAGACCATCTGAGGATCTAGTTCATCCCTCACAATCATTTTATGTAACTCACTAATAGGTGAAGATTTAATCCAGTGTGGTCCTAAACCAAGATTAAGTCCTTCCTTTGGTGCCTGGTGAAGTGAGTAGAGGAAGCAGAGCAGCACAGGGGACCTGCAGGGCACGGGGAGTGAGTCTGGGGCTCTTGGACATTGAGGCTGCCTGTCCACTCCATTGCTCTGGTTTAACTGTAGCCATTTTGGTAGCAACTTTAGTCAAACTGAAGCACAAACCAGAATAAAATCCTTCCAGTTTAGGCCAGCATATTCGGATTTTAAGTGTTCAGTGTATGCTTATACACTGGAACTAGCGCTTTCTCCATTATAAGAGTGTTCCCAGGGCTTAATTACACTCATGAAAATTTGCTTGTGGACAGAGCCCAGGAGTGAAAACAAATACTTTAATTGGCTGTGCTGTCCGTGAGCAGCTTTGTGTCCTGCTTCTCCCTGTGCACTTTGCACGGTCTGCTGCTGTGTGGTTTACCATCACACCAGAGTCTGTAGGATATAACTGCGGGTCAGCACACCTGGCTTAGAGGCGCTGGCAGGGCTTTCTCTTCTTGTTTTCCCTATGTTTTCAGGAACTTCACCGCTTTGTCAAAGCAGATTGGAAGTTGCTAACAGGTTTGCAGAGTTGTGACAGATGAACAAAACACTTACAGTGTCCTTGTATAAACTTCATCTCTTTTAGAAACCAGCAGAATCCAGAGGGTTTGTGTAGCTGTGACCTTTACAGAGATGACTGATCTAGTGACTCAACCCAGTCACAGGGAACAAGCTCTTCTGGGCTCCTGTGCTGTCAATGCCATTCCAGCAGATTGCAGGAGCAGTCTGAGTTTCTCAGCCAAGTGACTGGGAAGGGGGTGCTCACCAACATCTCTTTTTCAGAACATGCCTAGAAAATGAAGAGGTTCCTGTGTGGCCCCGAACAGCACTCTGCTGACAAGGTTCTTTGCATCTTGATGGCTGCTGCTCATCTTTTTCTCCTGGCAGGTACAGTCATCCCACTCAGGATTAATCACATAGATGCCAGCAGGCTCTGGGCATCCCCCAGCCCAGAGAGTGTCTGACGGTGGCCTGGTTTATGCACACACAGTTTATGCCTACAGGAGCCCACTTTCCTCGTAGAACACTGCTGCCCCAGAGCAGCAGTTGTTCTTGCTCTGGATCTTTCCCTTCAGCCGGTACTGGTGTCCCTGAAGCATGCTGGCCAGAGACCTACAAGTCTGGACATGATGCCTACCCTCTCTTGGGATGCTGGTTCAATCTGGGCTGCAGATGAGTCAGTACAAATGAGAAAATACATCAAGGAGTGAAATGTCAGGTTTTGATTGAATCACAACCGTTTTCCACATTCGGAGGTGAAAAGGCTCACGGTTTTGTCATTATTCACTTCTTTCCCTCCTGGGTGTCTTCCTGCATTTCTGTATGGTTTTTTTCTAGTTTTACTGTGGTAACTGTAAAATAAGAGCTGTGCAATTTCTCCATGGTGTCCTGGGAAAAGCACAAAGCTACTGACAGAACCAAGTTCTTCAGTAATAATTCAGGCCCCAAGTCAAACAGAGTAAGCTGTGCATCATGAACATACTCAGCATCCTTTCACTCCACCATAAATCCTAGCAAAACAATAACTAGTTCTATGCTGTTTTTTGTATTTCTTTCTTTGACTTCTCCTCAAGAATAATGCAGAGCACAGAGATAATTCATGTTTCTAAAATGCATCCTGTAGGACTGGGGTCACTTCCAGCATACAGGGCTGTTGAGGAAAACTCAAGCTCTTGCGAAAGAAAACCTTCATAATAAAAAGACTGAATTAACGTCTAGCTCCTGCCAAATCTATCAAATTCCTCTCAGCTTTGGATGAGAAAATTGGACATCCAAACTAATACTGGACCATGTGGACCCTAGAGCTGAACTATGTATTGATTCCTATTTGACATGTGTTAAGGACGTTCTTTTCTTTTGCAGAGTTACATTTGTCTTTTTACTGGTAGTGTGGGTGGTTTCAATTAAATTTCAAAGGCAGCAGAAATGAGAAATAGAATAAAGTTTAAGTTTTTTTAATCATAATGCAGGGAGGTACTTTAATGAGGATATAGGGCAGCTTTTTCTTTGGAAGTGACACTTTATTTCCCTTCTTTACTATCTTTCCCAATGCTGGTTGCTTACAGAAATGCACTATCTGCATGGAGAACGCCTGGATTTACTGGGAAGGAATGACAAATATGTGTCCCTGGTCAACTTCAGTATCCCTCAGCTCTGTCAGTTCACAGTGTGCATTGACCTCAACCGGACTGCCAACGTCAGCTCGTGGGCAGTGTTTTCCTATGATATTGATACCACCTCCACAGACATAAATGACCTAGAACTTGGGCTCTCTGGAGAAAACAAGCACTTGAGTCTTTATCTTTTTGGCACCAGACGAAATATTGAGATTGACCTGGCCCTTTTTGGGTGGTACACTGTGTGCTTCTTGTGGGACAGCAGGAGGCAGCTGCTGCAGGTCTACTGTAGTGGTGACCTTGTGCACAGCGAGGCCATTGGCAGCACGGAGTGCCTGAAGCCCAACGGCAGCCTCGTGCTGGGCCATCTGCACAAGAGGAGAGGTGGCTTTATTGGAAGGGTCAGCAACAGCTTCATTGGCAGCTTGTATTACTTCCGGCTGTGGGACCGTGTGCTGGGCCAGCAGGAGCTGCTGCACTGCGCCATGGGCAATGTTGTCAGCTGGAAGGAGGAGTTCTGGAACTTCAGCACCATCCACCCCGTAGGGGACCATCACCTGCGCTGCGGTGAGTCTGAGTTACTTCATCTTCCTGGGGCTTGAGAGTTCCTTGGGATCACCCACAGAGGGGAGAATCCTCCACTGCTTGGGATTGTCTCATGGCCTCCGGGTCACTGCTGCTGTGATCGATACTGGGAGTGGGAAGAGCTGTGGCCATGCTTATGACACTGCCTGTTCTCCCCACACAAGCTCCTCTTTACAGGGGTACAGAGGTTGCGGATGAGGGAAAGCTGACAGGGGCAGGCTCTGCCACTGAAATCCTCTGGAGGTGGCATCTTTTGGATGAACCTTCTAGTGGTTTATCCTTCTGCTGGGGCACTAACCTGCTGCTGAGCTGGCCTGGCATTGAGTGAGGTAGACTGGACTCAGATATTTTCTTCTAAAATATTTAAAAATATTTAATGCCATTAGTTAGATGATACTCATAGAATCATGGAATGATTTGGGTTGTAAGGGAACTTAAAAATCACCCAGTTCTACCCACTCCTGCCGTGGGCAGGGACACTTTCCACTAGACCAGCTTGCTCCAAGCCATGTCCAACCTGGCCTTGATCACTTCCAGGAATGGGGCATCCACAAATTCTCTGGACAACCTGGAATGATAGTGATCACTTTTCTGCAAGGCTGCTGTCTGTTGTGTGCCTCAGATATCTCTTACTTCCTTGACAAGCAGTGTTATCGGTGTTTTAGGTTATCTTATCATTCAGCCCTGATATCTCTATGTATTACGTGGCATTTAAATTACCCAGAGAACTGAGATTGACTAATTGACTGATCGACTGACTGATTTCCATAAAACTAATGACACATTTAGGTGCTACACAATAACAGTGAGTGTTTCTCTGCTAGTTGTCTGTAAGCTGATGGCTTCACAGGGAAAGCAGAGTCACAGCACGAAGTAATTGGTCATTTCTGGTGTCCTCTCTGAGAATCCAAGGAGCATGCCAAGAGATGGCGTATCTCCATCATGTGCGGCACCTATTGACTTCACCTCAGTTCCCACTACACTTGCCCATCTCCTGCTCCAGGTTTTATCAAATCTGGGCCCAAGGCAATGAGATCATCACAAAATCTCTGACTGCCGATGAAATCAGACGGATTCCCCCTCCCTGGTGGCACCCTCCCTTGCTCTGCACCAAAGGACACAGGCACTAAAAGCAATTGCTGTAAATGACAACCTTCCCATCTGTCTCCTGGCTGCCTGCCGCACTGCCGCTATCCAAACGCCCCTCCTCCTGCACTACCTGTTGCCAGAGGTATTTCTCCACTTGTGTGTTCCTGGCTGGGGGATGAGGAGGGAGGAGGCTCAGTTTCCCTTTTCAAATTAACACCTTTGCCCTTGGGCCCATTTGATCTGTGGGAAAGGTGTGTGCTTGGCTTGGCAAGAAGTCGTGAAAAGCTTAGTCATATTTGATGATGAAAATCTAGCACCTCAGATCAAAGTCTCCACTCAGTGTTCCTGGATTTTAATTTTTCAAAAAGAAATAACCTGGATGAATTTGGAGCATATTTTTAGTGAGACAAAGCATGTTAGAGAGAGGCTCTCAGTGGTCAAAGCATTCTTTCTTTCTAAAGCAGTTCCCATGAACCAAGTGATTTCTTCTAGTTAGGATTCTCCAGAGCAGCCTGAATTCAGTCAGTAAAATGTTGACCCAAATATTCAAAAGATATCATCAAGGAGAGACAGCAGCATGTCTCACAAGTGATGAACTGCACATACAGGCACCAAGGCCGTTCTTGCCTACGGAACCACTGGATCCATTTTATTAATTATCCACACTGGGAGGAGGGTTACTGGAGTCTGACATCTTCCCAAGAGCAATAGTAAGGATGACTGTTGTGAAATTACAGAGATGTTCTTAGAATTTAATCATATTTGAGGATCTGTCATGTGTCAGATCTTAGCAAGACCTTTAATACCACTATAAATCTACTCTTTAATTAACTGGATTTCATGAGCCAGCTGTAGCACAGAGGCAGACTGATGATATATGCGGTGGAGATAACAGTGAGCAGTGTAAACACATATTGACATTTATGTCCCATCTGTCAGGCAGGGGAAGCTGCACCTGGCTGTGGTTCATGTGGATTGCCCATATGAGATCATGCATGTTCAGTCTGTGTGAGAAAATCTGAAGCAGACACGTAAGAAGTTGTGCCAAAGCAGTGCTATGTAATAAAATGTCATGGGGAAGTGCCATGTCAATGCTAATGTCACATCTCAAATTTTTGCTTATGGCCTGTAAAAATTTTTAGCTTCGGGGTTTACCTCTTGTGTTTATGGGTGTTGTTTTTACATGTTCTAAGTTAATTTTGCTTGGTTCTCTTTGACAGTAGGCAGGTTATGCAATTGTGCTGGGAAGTTAGGCAGCCTGCTTTGTTTCGGAAATCTTACATCACTTTTGGAAAGCCAAGGCTCATTTAGGCAAAGTGAGTGAAACTTGTCATACGAACACAGCCGGAAGCAGCCTCAAAAAGGTGTGTTGGCATTTTAGAGGTGCTGTAATTATTGTAGCAATTGCAGTGGCTTTGGTTGATGTAGTAGGACTAAAATTATTGCTCTGCCTTCACTTTTTTCCCAGAGATCTTGAAAATGATCCTTTGCTTTTCCAGCTCAGCTGGGCCTTTACTAAAAGTGTAGAAGTAAAAGTGTGTGTTCTCACCCTTTCACTGACTCAGTCTTCATCTCTTCCTCCCCCTACCTCACCCACACACTGCTTTCTGGTTTTTTTCTTAAGTTTAAATAATCTGGGAGAGGGATGAATATTCAATATCTGAAAATGACTGCTAATAATATAGAAATATGTTTACTGTAGTTCTCTTATTGGTTAGTTTCATTTTTGCTGCTCATCTATTGGAAACCATACATATTTACAGGATGCCAAAGAAACCATTTATTAAATTATTAAATCAAAATCCTTGAGTAGGACTTTAAAAAGTCGGTGGTACAGTACTCTCGTAGCTTCAGACCTCATCTGTCATCACCCCTTGTCCTCTTTTCACGAGCAGGATTACGTAGATGTTAATTAAAACAAAAGAGGTTACAGGATGCAGGTCACCAGTCCCACACCTGCCTGCTGGTGATGTTCCTTGACATGTGAGAATAAAAGGATTTTTTTTTTTCTGGTGATAATGAGAGAGAAAGAAACAAATTAATAGCTGTGAAGTTGTAAACATGTTTTCATTTGTCAGGAGATGGAAACAGAATTCCAAGTGACATCCCTGATCAGAATGGCTTTGGGCTTTGTTTGGCAATTTCTCTGTTGTTGTTTTTTTTTTTCCCCAAGCAGATTTTTCTGATCCATCCTGCCTGACACTGGGTGATATTATACATCACCCCTGAGGCAATGCTTTTTTGAAATATTCCACTGATAACAACAGGAACAGAGTGGAGCCTGTAATGGCCCTGTGTGGCAATTGGTAGACTCAATCATACCTGGAGACGATCTGCAGCACTGGAACATGCAGGGAGACAAGTTAAACTCCAGGTGTTCTAATAGTTTGGAATGTGGCTCGATGGATCATATCCTAATATTGTGTCTCTATTTCTGCAGGAAAGAAAAAATCTTTATTCCAGTGATAAGGCATGCCTGGCCCTTCTGCATTCTCTTCTCACTCCCTCTATGGCAGCGGTTCTTAAAAAGGCTCATAAAGAGACACTCATTTTCCGTCAGTTTGAAACCAGGAACTCATTATTTGCAGCATCTCACTGGGGCTCGCAGAACCACCTCTGCAGCTTCACTCTGCAGGAAGGCATACAGGTTTTCACTAAAAGTTTAACCTGTGGAATTGAAGTCCATGGAGATGCTGGAATATGTGCCTTTTATGCAGAGCTGGGACTCAGGCCCCTTGTATCCTCACTGTAGTTTTTGTGAGGATGGGGAGGGCTTAGTGTGCACAGATGCTGGAGGAAAAACCATATCCCCTTGGTTCTGGATCCTTCTGTTTTCTTTTGAGGAGTCAGTTTCCTTTTTCTTTTAAATTTATTAGGTATTTCTGGCTTCTTGTTTTCTGTGCATTTCTCAGTCTGGCAAACAGTGTTAGTGTTGGTACATCCAGGTCTGTTGTGCAGCTCAATGAGCTAAAGCCCACAGATCTTTTCCCAAATAAAGAGTCAGCAAACACCCATCATGCCAGGTCATGTTTCTGACCTACTGCAATCAATGGGTTTGAAATGGTGATGTGGCAGCTTGCTCCTGGACTTGCCAGCTTTTTAGTGGAAAAGTAAAGCAGAGTAGATTAGTTCTCTGATTTCCAAAGTCTACTGCTCTGTCAGACACAAAAGGCATGAGTAAAGAGGAGAGATGTCCAAATGGAAATCTAAGATTCATCAAGCATGGGAAAAGCAGGATTGCTGTTTTTACAGCTTTCTGTGCATCCCGGGAGCAACACAGACTGTGCTCTATCAAAGCAGATTGCTGGACAGTTTGATCTTTGGAACAGCTGGTCCATTTTCCTCACTCCCCATACTATTCCTTCCAGGTGTGTGGGAGCCTCCTAGCTCAGCTCTCCACCAGCCCTGAACCCTCTGCCTCGGCTGAGGAGGTACAACCATTTCCTAGATCATGAGGTGACACCAAAACACCTCTGAGGAATATTCAGAGGCTGGAGGTCTGAGCTGAAGACTGGAAGTTCTAAGCTTAGTCTGCAAGAGCCAAACCTGGAGAGACAACTCAGAGACGGATTTCAGTCACTTTGTTGTCCACTTGCTACAGTCTGACTCTGTGCTTAGCTCACAGTCTTCAGCTTAGTGCAAAGGGAAAAATCAATTCTGTGTCTAGGAAGTAGAAGCTTAGGTACTGTAGCATGCCTCCTCAGAAGGGGCTTCTGACTTCAGCTGTCCTTTGAACTTCACAAGACAATTTGAAGTCATTTAGGATAAAAATAGGAGAATTCAAGTTATTGCCTGCTTCTGTTATTGCCATTGATTTGAGTGAGTCAGAGATGGACTGTTGTATTTTAAGCGTGGGTGAGTCTCTTTACCTAGAACTGCAGTAGAGAAAAAAATGTTAATTGTATGAAGCCTGGTCATATCCTGCTTCTTTCTGACCGCACTCCTTATTCATAGACATTTGGCCTTGTATTCATATGTTGAATTTATTTCTCTTAGTCAGAGCTGGAATGTCAAGTGTCTGACAGTCATGTCAGAGTGTGAAGTAAAAAACACCAATTACCAGCCTCGCAAGGAAATGGTACTTCTGGGGAAAAATGTTGTGATCCTGCTTTTCTTTGAGCACCCAGGCCGGTAATGTTACAGGGTGATTCAGTTCACTGCAATTTTCTGTTGTACATGTGTGTGGAAAAATTCACAACGCTGGAGGTTTATGTCCAAAAAGGAGACAGAGGAGTCCTGTAACTTTATTCAAATAAAGGGAGAGGCCATGGGGCATTTCCCCTGAGGTCTCTCAAATTCTTGGAGGATGCAGCTTCCTTTCAATAGTATTCTCCTGGCCACATCATCCTCTCTCTTTCCCCATTTGCTGAGGTACTTGAGAGGTACAGACTTCCCAAATCACCTACTACATGACCCCTCTAATATGCAACACACCCACTCCCTCCTTTTGTATCTCTGTTCTTTAAAGTCAGGAATTTTACATGGCTTTGATTGCACAACACTCCTTGTCAATTAGTACCATTCCAATGCATTTTATGGTTCCTTTCTGTTACTGTCTTATCTATCAATCTCTGGTCTTACCTACAAGCAGGCTCACACAGTCTATTTGTAAAGACACACTCATTCCTTTCACACATGACAAACATCATCCGTTTTCTCCCTGTCTTCTTGGTGATGTGGCAGATTTCATGCAAAATGCAAAAGTCATATCTGCTTTGACAAGGTGATTCACTTCGAGGAAATATAGCTATGAACGAATGCCCGGAATTGTTTACTTTGAAAAAAGCAGGCATTTGAAAAAAACAGCATTTAAAATGGGTGTCCTTATGCCAGAGACCATGAATATCAACGTTACTCTCACAGGCATTACAAATGCCTTTCCCCGGAGTTTGGCCCAGCTTACATGGGCAAGAAGGGAACACAGGTAACTGTCCTCTAACACAAGAAATGAAAAAGGACAAAGGTGCATAAGCTCTGGTATTCCCTGTGATCTAAATCTTGTTTTCTCTCTTGTTATGCTGTGTTTACCTTTCTATAAAGAAGAAAACCCTGTGTGGGTGTATTTTCCCCTTTGCCTTCACCCTGCTGAGGTCTGTGGAACCACAGCAGCTCCCTGTAACGATGACCTTCACAGAAGGACTCAAACCTTTCTCTCACCTGAATTGTGCTCTTCCTCACACTTTTGCCAGTTTGGATTCTCAGGCTTTTTATGGTTCTTTCCAGCGGTCTTCAGTGAAGCAACCTCAACAAAGGTCCTCACGCTGCCCCCGGTACCTCCAGCCAGTACCAATGGTACCATTCCATGTAAGTGCTCAGGGGGCCATTTCAAATCTTGTCATGATCATCACTGACACTGACTGACACCGTAGATGTGACAATTTAAGACTTAGTCACGTGTTTAAGCCTTTGCTGCTTAGCAAGGTGTCTTGTGTCAGCAGATCCTCCTGTCTATGCCTGTGCATTCTCAGCAGGCAGTAAAAGCCAAGACAGTGCAACCCAGATACTAACCACAGCTTGGTTGTTACGGTGTGATAATGTGACCATGTGTCTGGGCCCTTGAGGTCTTTAATAAAATTCCTGTCAATGCAGCAGTAACATAACCTTGGACACTGCAGTCTGAAGTTTCCCAAAGAACCTCAGTGCCATGGGAATGGGAACACAACCATGGTTCTACAGGGGAGTGAAGAGATGGGAAGGGGAGCAGGCACCTTCTGTGCAAGCTGCATGATGTGTCTCACCTCTGTCCTCTCCTTACAGTCAGATTCTTTAATGTTCACATGAACTTTTCTCTTCTCTACAAAACGGAGAGAGCACCTGATTGCTATGATGCAAGGAGGCTTCTTGAACACTGGGTGAGTAACTTGCTTTTCTCATTCTCATGTATTTCTAGCAAGTATCATATGAGGACAGCTGGTAGGATCATAGAATAGTTTGGGTCGGAAGGGACCTCTATAGGTCATCTAGTCCCACACCCAATGTACAGAATGCAAACTGCTGGGACAACACAGAAATGAGCATCGATGTAACAGTTGTGGTGTTTCAGAGTCATGTTATCCAATACATAACAGGAAAAAATGAAATTCTGAAGGAAGGGAAAAGTGTTAAAATTTTGCAAAAATTCTTAGCCACTTTCATTGGGATTTAGAATTCTGATGACAATTCTAAATTTACAAGCAGGTCTAGAAAAATTATTGATACATCATGTCTATAAAAATGTTACCTTTTTTTCCAGTTTAATATCGTATTTACTGGAGAAGGATTTGTTGTGGCAAACTTTAAAGTCAGGTAAGGTTCTGGCTGTGGGTCACCTTGACCCTCCGTCCTTTGAGCAGTCAGGTTCCGGATACCCATTTCACAACTGACCAGTCTGTTTGGGGGTCACAAAGGGGAACGAGGCTCGCAGACCCCTGAGGGCTAGCTAGGATCACACTGGCTCTTGTGTGGCAGTGTCTAATGAAAAGATGTAATAGTTTGAAAACGCTGCTAGGAACAATGGTTTTGTGAACCAGATTCCCCTATTTCATTCCTTTTCGCCCAATCCACCTCCATTCATATCCAAACTGCGAGCAGTGGAGAGGGATATTTTAGCAATTTGTAAACATGTCACTTGTACAGACAGTTTTGCCATTTTATGTCTACTTTGACTTCCTACTTTCTTCTCTGACTTCCACAGATACTGCTTGTTTTATGGATGACAACATAATAACATGCTGCACTATTTACATGGGATGAATCCAAGTCATGACACATTAAGGGAAGGTTTTTCCCATTTTGGAATAAACATCTTTTGTCAGAATTCATATCAATTATAGCACTTGGTCCTGGTGACATCTGTAGATATACCTATGCTGAATTCAAGATGACTTCTAAGTAGTAAAGTCCGTCTTATTGTGGTCACGAGATTTTTTTTTTAGGTGATAGCAGAATGTTACATGTTACTGTGAAATAACTGTTTTGTTCTCTTTTGTTTTCAGGGGTAATTATCCACACCACGGTGCCTATAAGAGGACTCATGTACGTAATTTGTTATTTTCTGATACCTCTTATAGACAGGTATACTTTTCTTACCTCTGCATAGAGGATATAGTAGTTGAGGGGTCTAAATGTTGATGCTATTTTGTTTTGTTGAAATTATTTAATTATCCTGATGAACCTCTGACAGTACTGTGAAACAAAGGCTCCTCCCAGGTGTCAGGTCCCAGTACCACTTAAAGCAACGAGCTCTGTTTTAATGAGCACACTGAGTTTCTGCTGATTGCTTTCCTTAAAACCAAATTGTGCCTGTTGATTCTAACCAGTTTCTAACTTTCTGTGTCCTTCCATGCGAACTGAAGGGGAAGGTAAAACAGATGTCGCAAAGGTAAGGCCCAGGGTTATGAACTGCGTGTCCATACGTTGTACTGATTTCATTTTTAGGGGGAGGAGGAATTATATCCCTCCATGGCTCTTTGAGTTTCAGAGTGACCAGAAAAGTGCACATGGAGGTCAGAACCACAGGAGTACTTGACGTGGGGAAACATGTTTGGGCATCCAAGGTTTCCCTCTCATACCCCAGATCTTGGAAGATTCACAGTGCTTCCATGGCAAGGTGTGAGGTTTGTGCTGCCCTGTAACAGCTGGCCCTGAGCAGGGTCCTTCACTGGGGCCTGAACCGTAAGGGGACAGTGTCCAAGAAGGATAGCAGGATGAATCCTGCACCTCTTCTGTAGGAAATCCTAATTGCCTTCTGACCTCAGGCCAGGAGGAAGAGGAGCTGAATTCCCATCACCCCCAAGGGGCTGCGAATGGTTTAGAAAGACCATGATGAGTGCTGCACAACTGTGTGAATTGAAAAAGCTTGCTATATCCCAGCCCTAAGGAACTCTCACTCATTAGCCCTCAGTTAAATCAGAGGTCCATGAGGCATCCGCACATGGCTTCTTGCGTTTTTCTACCATGTCTGAAGCCACTCAAAGAGACATACAGAGTCAGCAAGCGTAATTACTTAGAGCAATAGCTGTTCTGAGGAGAAGAAGTGGAATTCTCCAGAGATACTGAAAGTGGTTAGTTAAATCCCAGTTTTCCAGGGAGCCGTGGAGTCACACGGTGCTCAAGCACCTCACTGTTTTATGGCTGACACTCTCCAAACTTTAAATTTTGAAAACCCATTACTTGTGACAGGGATGTTCCTTTGCCAAGATAATTTTATTAGAGAACCTGTAGAGGCATTTACCATGAAACCATAGAGAGATTCTTGTACCCGTATTCCCAATATTTTCTACTTTAGAAAGCATTTCCAGAGATAAGGTGCTAGTGTATATTAGAAGTGGCATCCGGTGATATTCACCATAGGACTGCACATATGGTGAGCAAAATACATACATTATCCAATTCAATGTAATTATCTGGGTTACTCCTTAATTTTGTAGCCATTTATATTTGTGAAATGTTACTAATATGGCAACCTTGTTTGTGTATTCTATTTGTAGCTATGTCTGTAAGGCCATTGTAAAGACCACATTCCTGGAAATACAAGTCTTGAGTCTCAAGATCAAAGAGTTATTGAATGACACTTACAAAGAGGGACCATTTTCCCTGTATGTGAAACCTGAAGATGTGGCTGTGAAGTCCATAGGTAAAACTTCACTGAAACCTCCCTGCAAATCACATGCTTTCCAATTCTGTCTATGTTTTTTATCAAATTTGTATTCTGCGGAGAAGTTAGGCTAGAAAACATCCTTACAAGTAACCAGACTGACCTCATGTGATGCACAATCTGTAGAACATCATGCAATGACAGCGATATCAAAAACTTGGGTTCCAGACAAATGGAGACAAAATAAAACATGAATCCTGGTGCCCAAGCAGGTCTGAGCACCTTTGCAATGAAGGCAAAGTAAAGCCGATGCAGCTACAAATCCGGGAGGTCCTGCTGGTAGCCAGTACCCCAGGGAGACTGAAACCAAACAACCAAACCAAATCCCCTGCCAGCATTTTCTTAATGCCTGTGCATATTGGACCAATCCTCAGATGGCAAACAAGTATGTTGTTGGTTTGGTTACTGTCTCTGTTCTTCCCTAAAATACAGGAGTAAGCCAGAGATAAGAACTAATAGACCATATCTGAGATTCAAAACCGCATTTTATAACAATAACTTACAAAATATGAGTTGCAGATGATTAAACAGGCCTGGAGGAAAGACACTGATGGGTTAATGAGGGGCAATGTGAAGCACTTTCTGATAGATTAGAGAAGCCTGGAGGGTGTTCTGTCATTGAATATGGTTTGTGATGCTGGAAACTCTCTACCTGAGAACTGACCTTGTCAAACAAAAGAGAAAAAATTGTAGAAGAAGAGATGAAATATTTGAACAAAAGGTTTTCTTACAGACAGTAAACCTGTAAAATGCTGCTGTCCAGTCTGCAAATTGGAACTCATTCCCATCAGGAAACCAGGTCCACAGGACACCTGGGTCCCTGGTTGTTGGGAGGGGTCTTCTTTTTGACTATTGAGTCTTTTTAAAGAGACTTTATTAATTTCCTCCTCAGCACTAATGGGTTGTCCAGAAAGCTTTTCCCACACGAGGTACAAGGGGAATTATTCCTGGCCTCTAACAAATCCAGCCTCCAAGACGGAGGTCAGATGCAGGAAAAACCCTCTGCAGTCTGCTCAGAGGAGCTGGTGAGTGACAAGACATCTTGTTTTTGTTCTTCCGTGGAAAACAGGAGGGAGCAGCAGGTTTTGTGATGGAAAATCAGATGGCAGTCTGCCGCAGCACACAGCAGTGCCATCCTGAGGAAGATGCAAAGAAATCCAGGGCTGGTCCTGCACAGGCTGCAGGAAAAGGGTGTGGCATCATTCCCATTGCCTGCTGGCTCTGCAAGGAGCTGACTTTCTGCTTGGGCAGAAAACCTTGCCCTGTTGCATTTTGTTGCCTTCTCTTAATGGCTCCTGCCCTCCAATACCTCAAGGTGCGTTTCATGTGGCCCTGGCATTTGGGTTCTGCCCCCACTCTGCTGGGTGTGCGGTAAGTCAGATCTGACTTGAAAGTCCATTTAAAGTTAGGTTAATGAATTACATTCTTAGCTACTTGAGTAGGAAATATGAGGAACATCATGATTATATATCTTTTCTTGTAACAATGTACACTGTTTTCATTTTTCAGTGAAATTAGTATTGAACTTGAGCAAGCTTTTTGGAAAAAAACAAACATGACTAAATGCAAATTACTGGAAAAACTTCCAAATAATATTCTCGACCTACAAGATACCAAGATAACAGAAGGTAAAGCACGGGCTACTTCAGTGACAGAGTGAATCAGAGTAAAAATAATTGTAATTAGATAATGCTCACGTTGCACATCTGAAGAACTGCTAAGGTTGTTTTTGTGCATCCTGCACATCTGGTCATCTTAAAGGCTTTTTATTGTTGATGAATTTTGCAGGTGCTTCCAAGTTCTCCATCAAACCATCTATTCTCAAAACCTACACTTAGATTTCTAGCTAAGTAAGTAATGTGAATAATGCGGCAGGTTTTGCCTGTCTATAAGCTCTCCTATCACATCAAAGCAGTTCACAATATCTCATAGAAAGAAGCACAAATCAGTATCTGGAGTTGAAAAGCTGATGCTGTAATTCATGTAAGTTACGAGATGACCTCTACCACCTGTATATACTTTTTTAAAGTTATGCCGAACAGTGCAAGTAGTTTGAATAGTGAACAAACCCAATACCAGACAGCTTATCCTCATCCTCAGCAGTGCATCAAATAATAGATCATGGAAAGATACCTGCAGTTGCACACAGTCCATCTGATTCCCAGGTTGTAAAATACGATTCTATAAAAAAATTATAGAAGGATGATGAGATTATTTGCAGATAGTATTTACAAATCCAAAAGCATGTGAAAGTATTCTTATGAAAAGTACATTATTTTCTTCCTTTAAAACACAACCTGAGATATGCAGATTTTACTTAGAAATTTTTGCCGGTTTCGTTGACGTGTTGAGGGCTTATTGACTTATTCTTAGGACATAATTTTGCAATAGATCAGGAGCATTAAGGCCATCTGGAAAGAATGGAGAAGCATATTAACTCCTGGATTTAACAGACACATTGCTGTATGGCCAGACAGATAGCTATGCCACATAAATCATCTGTACTTCCTTTTGTTTCAGAGAATGCACAAGATATTGTACAGCATATTTTATACCTCTTGCCTGATGCAACACTGCGTGTGGAAGAACTAGAAATCATTGCAAGTAAAATTTCTGATATTGTAGAGCTTGCAGATGTGAGTGTGACACTTGCAGAGACTGTATTGTCTATACTAGACTATATTCTGCTGCAAGAAATAGAAGATGAGAACTTTAGAAAAATAACCAAGAGGTAAGTAACGTAACTTGCCCAGAAGAGGCTTCCTAAGCTGAAATGGCACCATGTTGTAACTTATTCAGTCTATTAAAATATCATCACTAGAGCTAGCAATTTCTGTACTTTGATCTTAAACATATTTGAGGTTCTTATTAGCATAAATCAATTATTGTGTTGTCAAAGTTGCTTTTAGCAGAACCACTTCTGCAGAAGTCCCCATTCCAGTGTTATTCCCTGTGGGCATCACAGCCTGGAGGCAGCCCAGGGACTGCCCAGCTGCCATCTCCTCTCACAAGGATCTTTGTGGCTCAGCAGTGAGGGCTGTGGGCAGGTCAGCCTGGAGACACAACTCTCTTCCACCCTCTACCCGTGCTGATAAAGACTTTTTAAACACAGCTATTCAATGTTAGTCTTCAAAATCTGTATTTAGGATCATGCATACATGATGCGATTCTCACACATGCTAAAATCCACATTCTTAGCTTTGAAAACGCCTCTCTTCTTTGAGGTCTTAAAGGGAACTCAGCTACCTGGTTTTCAATGTCTGAGCAGAGCACTGTCCAGAGCACTGCAGCCAGCCGTGGGCAGTGCTGACAGGGGCAAATGCAAGGACACAGAGTTTACCCATTTGGAGCTTTGCTGGACAAGCCCCTGAGGAGCAGCTCGGCCTTCAGAGTATATCTCCTGCCTGAGGTGGTGAGGAGCTGGAGGATGGGCTTCCAGAAGTTCCTACCAGACTAAATTGTTATGGCTCCAATATTTTGTCTCCTGGTACAATTAGATGATTGAAAATAATCGAATTAGCAGATTTTACAAGTTACTGCCTTCCAGATGAAGTGTAGTTTTTGACTGGGTATGGATTTTGATTCAGTTCTTCTCAGAACCTCCTTCTGTGTTTCCCACAGGAGGGTATCTTCCACCTGCCAGAGCCCACTGAATCATGCCAACTCAACTGTTTGCCATCACCTGAGCCTGTGCAGACAAAGTGCCATCTACCCCAAAATGGACCCATTCTGCTCCAGTGCTTGCTCCTTGTGATCATAAATTAGAGCAAAGGGTTTTAGTCTCTTGCGTGTGTGTTATGAAACCAGCAGAACATTTCAAGAGTTGTATTTTTTTTTCTTTCTGTTGCTCTCATTGAAGTATCCTGAAGATGACTGAGGAGATGGGCTATAAGGTTACCTACACAGACAGAAATATGTCAGTCATAACCACGTCCTTGGCCTTGTTGGTGCTGCGTCCAGATCCCAGCCTGTTTGGAGGACTGGCCTTTGGCATTACCTCCTACAACAGAGGTGCGGACCTGAAGGTGAGAGCAGAGTATCACCTCAGGGACCACTGACTAATCCAGACAATATTCCTGCTCTTTTGTCTCGTTTTGAATTTGACCTGAGGATGGCACCTCTGAGCATGTCATCTCTCTCCTGCAGATCAGTGTGCAAGAAAACCCTTTCAAAAAGGCTTTGGCCTCGGTGTTTTTGCCAAAATCCCTGAAGAACTTCCTAGGGATCAAGTACTCTGACCCAGACAAGCATTCAAAGATCCAGTTCAAGTTTTTTGGCACTACTTCACTTTTTGTGGTAACTACGACTCCCAGCAAACCCTAACACAGTAGGAATGGGCTCAGCTGTTCTCAGTGCCTACAAAAGAAATCCCAACAGCATCATCTGTTCCGGGCGCATTTAGCATCAGACTGATGGAGGGATTTGCAGGCAAAATGTACTCAGGCAGCAAAACCGTCTCTGTAGCAAGGATGCTCTGAGAGGTGCCTGTAGACCTTAGACTTTTTTTTCATTTTTTGTAGCTGATGTTATTCTAGTCCTTCTGTTCTGCAGGAAAAGAACATACCCTAACCTTCCTCTGATAGTAAGGATGATGCATAGCACATGCCAAACATCACAAAAATAATTTCAAGATTTATGTCTCCATTAAAATAATATAGCAGCATGATGTGCAGGATTTATAACTATTCTACTATACTATAGTACTTACTATATTTTCTTAAGGAGGGGTGGGTATAATTTAGAAAGGGAGGCATTTCTTTGAAATGATGGCTCATACAGTGTGCTAAACAATGCTTTTCACAATGAGGGAGCATTCACGGTTGTGTCCACTCTCTAATGAGCTTAATGATGTACAACCAAATGTTTAAATGTACTGAAACAATGACACAGCTTTCTCAATAAAGCTGGTGCATCTGAAACTCAGTTCTGCTTCAGCTGACGTGGAGACTGTCCCTGCATCTAACTATGTTTTTTAATGACATAACAAGTAGCTAAATTACATCAGGCATCCCATGGATTTTAGCTGATCATCATTTCCAAGGAATACAGTTTAAAAAAATGAGAGCAGGGAAGAGCTTGGATTCTTTTTGCATGTGTGTGTTTTTCCCCTGCAGGATGGCAGCTTAACGATGGAGAGGTTGAACACTTATGTTGTGAGTGCCAGCATTGAAAATGCATCAATTCAGAACCTTAACGAGCCCGTTGCTGTCACTCTCCACCACATAGACCAGAACAGGGTAGGATGTGTTCATTTCATCAGAAATGGGGTGAGGCAGAGTTGACTTCACTTACCCTTTCAATAAACTGGGAACAGGACAAATAAGCTTAAAACACTTTGCTGCCTGACCTCTCCATGATCCATGGACCCAAACATTGACTGACCACACAGATCTCAGTGTTTAATAATTCCTGCAGGTCACTAAAGCTTGTGTCTCCACTCTAAATCCATGCTTAGCAACAAGGGACATTCTTATTGTTTCCTTGTTCTGATCTAGACAATTTTGTTTCAAGGAATATTTTGTTTGCTAAAAAATAGTGGGTTTTGGATTGGACTGAAATGATCTACATTTGGAAAATAGGTTAAGTCATCAAAAGAGTGAAACTTTAAAAAAACCCAAACCTTGCAAAGATGTTTTCAAAATCAAATTGCATTTTTTTGTTCCAAAATGGTGTTTCAAAAAGTTAAAGTCTATTTTATTTTTAAATGGGCATGGGTCAAACGTGTTGATTGAATTCCTCCTTAGCATTTTTGTGCTGCCAATGTTTGCGGTCCAGCCTCCACATGAGTATATTACAAACCCAGGGCAGAAGAAAATTATTCAATAAGATGAACTTGATTAAAGTTCAAGTTAATGAGGACTTGTAATTGGTGCTTTTATGGCAAAACGCTCTTTCCATTCAGTTCTAGCAAATATATACCCAGAAATTTCACCTAGATATCCCCTCTCTTCTGTCATTTTTACTCCACCAGGCCATCTGGCACCTTTCAGACTTTTTCCTTGACCTTTTAAAATTATCTTAATTAAATATTTAATGAGTTATCATCCAAACCTACATCTTGGCTCATTGCCTAATTATATTTGACAGTCTACAAATCACACATCTTAACAGCTTATCTGTTAGGCTGGCTTCCTGTAAACTCTGTGCATTATTAAACTTTATTAATGATACAATAATAATAAAAGTAAATTAATCTGTGCCTTGGAAAAGTTTGCTGCAGCATTATGAGTAATAAACTAGAATGTAACCAAGAGAAAACATTGCATTGAATATCCATTTACATCTGTTCAGCTCTCGCTTGTCTGGTTTCAGGGAGGGCAATTGCTGAAATTCTAAAATAAAGTTTTCTTGTAGGGGTTGGTTTGTTGGGGTTTTTTAATAAAATCTCAGGTTGTTATTGCAAGCCTTAGTCATAACTTTTGAATTTCACCAGTAATTTGGTGTGACATCTCAAGCACCACGTGAACCCAATGAGATTAGACACCAGAATCGGTCTAAGGTGAACCATTTGTCAGATTTGCTGCTGTCTGTAAAGGACTACAAGGCGTTGAAAGATACAAGTAAAACTGGGAAAATCACTGACTCACAGGATTTCCCTTGGCGAAGGGGAAGGCAAAAAGTGGGACTCTGCTGGTTCAGTGCTGTGGGTGAGATGGCCAATATCCTGGCTGAGTCCCCAAGGCAAGTGTCTAGCCCCCGACCTTGTGGCATCTCCACTCACCCACAGACCCCCTGCAGCACCATCACACAAATAATCACAAACACGAATGGGCTTTGCTGCCAAGCGGTGCAGGGGAAATCAAATCCAAGTGCCTTCATTATACACCCCAGTTAGAGGCGAAATGCGCTGTCTGCAAGTGCAGACGGACTGCAGATGTCCCGAGTAAATGTCACAGCCTCCTTTCCTCTGCTTCCAGGGCAATGCAACAGTGCACTGCGTCTATTGGGACTTTGGGAAGAACAGTAAGTGTTACTTGCCGAGCTGGCTCTGTCCCCAGCATCACAGAGGCTTTGGCTTCTTGACATTGCACCTTGAAACTTGAGTTTGTGCTGCTGCTTTGTGTGGATGTCGACACCTCAGTACTCAGTGTTATCCCCAGGGATATGTGTATAGCATTGTGCAGTGCTGCATCTACATGAATAAGAAGACTTCGCCTAAGAAAAAGGCAGAAATGCAATGAAATGTCAGATGAATTCTTACAGTGACTTCAGAGAATACAGTAGGGGCTTTTCTGGGGTCAGGTCTTTAACATGGCTTAGACAGTCATCAGACAGAGAGAGATAACTGTGAATTGGGTTAACTCAGAGCATGTGGGAGAGGTTTCCTTTGCAATTACTAGGATTAGAAATGATTAATTTTTTTTAAATCGGAAGCCTAGCTTCTGGATATGTGATGCACACCACATAAATAGGGTCGTAACATTCAGTCTTACCAGGGAAGATCTGGCTATTTCAGTACTGCACTCTGCCTAAACAAATCCTCTGTCCTGTACATGTTTCTTTTCTTCTGTTTACACATCCTCCAGCACAATCTAGCCCAGCACTAGGTTCTTTATCTTCTTTCTTTCTGTGTGTGCAGAAATTCATTCCACCAAAAGCTTTCATCCAAATTTTGAGGTTCTCAGGCAACAACAGAAGATGTGTTTTGGTGTGAAATCTCACTTGTGTGCTGCTAAATGACCCTGCAATCTGTACTAACTTGAGCTCATCTTCACACACCCCGCGTGCTACAGATCTATAAATGATGGAGCATGACTAACTCTGCTTAAAATCCTTTTTCTCTATTACACAGATGGACTGGGTGGTTGGAATACATCGGGGTGTGAAATGGAATATACAGATATTAATTACACAATCTGTTTTTGTAACCATCTTACCCATTTTGGAGTCTTACTGGTAAGTACTCTGTGAATCATCTCCCAGAAAATCCCATGGCACTAAACAGTCATCACTAGTTTTGGAGAAGAGATGGGAGATTCATATCTATGCAAGCTGTTAGATATCTGCAATTTTGCCAAAATCAGCAATAACAAAAAAGCCAGTTATAATAATTTAATGGTGTAAAGTCCTTTGGATGTCACTTTCTTCAAGGCAATTTTTTTTTTACAGGTGTAGTTTGTACTTCTTTGCAGCGTAACTTAATAAACCTTAATGTGTTAGTTGCTGTGTTGGAAGTACTGGGTTAAATTTATTAACTGCCAGCAGCAACTAACGACATTACATATTTTTGAAAATTTTATCTATGTCCATCAGAAAGTGAAGTTTAGTATAAATACGGGAGATGTCATTATCTATCACCTCTTACTTCTCTGTAATACAGAGAAAACTACCTCTAAAAGCAAAACGTCAAAAGCTGGGATGACTGTCTGAGAATGGGCTGCAACAAAGGCAAAGAGACAGGCGAGTTCTAAGCAAACTAAGTCGATTAAATTGTCCATTCCCAGTAGGACACCACCAACAGGATGGGGTGATGCCCCACCTTTGCCTTTGGATAATTCCCCTAGAGGACAGCATGACCCTGCTCCAGAGGCAAAAGCCCTCCTGGGAGTAAAATTGTGGCTTTACAGAAAGGAATTGAGATGGTTCCAATTTCAGACACTTGCTCAAGTTTCCATTCAAGCAAAGAGAACTCAGTCTGATTTTCAGATCACACCTCTCACTGCCACTTCGGTAATCAGCACAGCTACAGGTATTCAACAGCATCATCCATATTACAATCAGAGATGCACTAGTCTGAGGTTCAAAGTTTCACGAAAGAGAAGAGAAGCTGTGTCAGGGAACAAAATCCTCTCAATATTCCTCCTGGCAGCAGCTGTGGAGAAGCAGGGCCCAGCCTCCTGTCTGACCTTGCAGTGGTGCTTTCTGGACAAGGAGGATCTACCACGCTCCAAGACATTAGCAGGTCTGTGCCATTCCCAAGAATGGCAGCTGCCACTGAAATAAAGTAGTTTCTCCAACAAAGCAAACTCTCAGAGGAATAATTTTAGTAAGATCCTGGAATCCATGTTGAATTTGTGGTTTCTGAAGAACAGCTTTTCTAGCTCCACAACTTATTGCTGGATACTTTAAATACCGCTGGTTAATTTACTAGTTTGGATATTCTGTGGGACTGTACAATAAGAAACACATACAAATATTAATGGAAAGCCTTCAAATGTAGCAGTAAGCAGAACAAGAATTTCACAATGTGAAAATGTGGAAAGGAATTTTCTAAATCTGTCTTGGCAAACAACTGTGTTTCTTTATCTTTTAACACAGGACTTAGCCCGGACAGAAACAGATGTCACACATGATCATATATTAACTCTGATAAGCTATGCAGGATGTGGTGCTTCTTCCCTTTTTTTGGGAATAACGCTCATGACATACCTAACCCTTGAGTAAGTCTGATCCTTTTTCTTACACTGATTTTAATATTTTGGCAATAATGAATTTGCAGCAATTGTCAGAATGTTTGCTAATATTTGATGCTGTGATGCATAAGAGGGAAGACTGAGAGCTGGCAGTATAAATATTGCTTTATTTTGATGTCTGACTGTTGAAAATCAGGGGGATTTGAATACTCATACTTCAATACAAGCACCTGTCTGAACTGTCCAGCAATTTTTATGTACCTAAATTTCAAAAAATCATGTAATGGTTCGGATTGGAAGGGATCTAAAAGGTCCTTTAATTCCAACACTCTGCCATGGGCAGGGACACTTTCCACTGGACCACATTGCTCCAAGCTCTGTCCAACCTGGCCTTGAACACTTCCAGGGATGGGGCAGCCACAGCTTCTCTGGGCAACCTGTGCCAGGGCTTCACCACCCTCACAGTAAAATGTCTGTAAAGAGTAAAAATTTCTGTCATTTCAAAAATTTACCCCTGGACATGGGTGACATATTACATCAAGAATCTGGAATATTCCTGTGTACAGGCTGTACATTGGATGATGCAGTGATAACCTTGTGGACTTTCCCCTTCATTTTAGGAAGGCGCGGAGAGATAACCCCTCAAAAATCCTGCTCAACCTTTGTGCTGCACTGCTGATGCTGAACATGGTCTTCCTCACCAATTCCTGGCTGACCTCGTTCAACCAGCCGGGCCTCTGCATCACCATGGCCATGCTCCTCCACTATTTCCTTCTTGCAGCATTCACATGGATGTGCCTAGAGTCTGTTCACTTTTATTTGGCTCTTGTCAAAGTTTTCAATGTTTATGTCCCAAAGTACATCCTAAAATGTTGCATTGCTGGCTGGGGTAAGTAAACAGGTTTCCCACCACTTCCGTGCTTGTCAGCTTCTCTAAGATTGGGGCATATTCAGAGAAATAAGTGAAGACACTGAGCTAGCAGAAATGCGATGCACACCCTGCGACATAAGGATGGATCTCTTCCCCCAGGCTGTTCAGCTTAAATTTCTTCTGTCCAGAGAGACATTAGCAGAGAGTGCTTGTTGGTCCCTGCATAGTCATATGCAAATGAAAGTGAGAGTAAGGTACTGCTTTCCTACCCCTCTTCTCTTTATGGGATGATTTATCATGGTACCTCACATCAGTGGGTGTGACTGGGGAAGTAATGCTGTCCACAGCCTTCACCCCCATGTGGGGACGCTCAGAGGTGATTTTAACTCCTTCTTCTTGTGTCCATTTCTGGCATTCTCTCTCTGATTCCCACACACAGAGTGGATTTGGCTTTCATTCATTGCTCTTCCAAGGACTTCCCTTGACAAGTATCAGAGACTTGTTTGGGAGAAACATAGCAAAAAGAACCCAAATTCTGGTTCACCTGTTAGAAAAGGTGTTATCAGAAGCACTGACCTAGAGCAGAATTTGGCCTGTATTTTTTGGGTGACCATTAGATGCTGTTTTAAAGGGGGTTTTTTTGCTCTTGAATAGTGTGCAGCATATTATCATCCCTATCCTCAGATCCAATGTCCCATACAATTGTTCTCAGGGCCAGCAATCCCTGATGGTGCTGTTGGCAGTTCTCTACAGAAAAGCCAGAACTGAAAAATAAATGGGAAAAATGTGGAAGGGAAGACTGATAAAGTACTGCCTGGGAAACGTCTGTCTCTATAAGCTCCTAAAACAAATTGCTGTGGTCTGCTTATCCTTTGACACGTAGCTTTTGTAATAATCAGTTGGTTTTATTTTACCAGATTGGATCCCTTCTGGAGATGTTTGAAGACTCACAAATATTTTGCAAACACAGATATTTTTATGCCTACTCATTTGTAATCTGCATAAATAAGGAGATTAAACCTGCTATGCTACACATCGAATTACACTTATTTCAGAAGGAGCTTTGGGGGTAGAGTTTGATCCGAAGACGCACACGTCTGCTGTAATTACGTATCAGAGATTATCTGACATCTTTCCATAGTCTCAATTTTTTCTTTTGAATCAAACTATTTATTTTTCTATTGCTTTCCACAATAGGAATACCAGCTATTGTAATTACCCTTGTGCTCATTATAAATAAAGACTTCTATGGCAATGGGTCACTCTCTGAGAGCCATCCTTACAGCAATTTGTAAGTACAATATTTTAAGCTTTTTGATGGTCACTAGAGCATCTGAAAAATACAAGAAATAACCAGAAATAACTCACTTTTGTCTCTTCTCCCCCATCTTTACCCTCTCCTTTTAGTGGTTCTGGTTCATAGGAACATTTTGAATGCATGGCTACTACATGGAGTAATTTTCACATCGGTGAACTGGGCTTGAGGACAGGGAGGGCTTTTGCCAGCCAACTCCACTTTTATTTTCTGTGAAATTTCTTTCTTTGCATTAACCCAGTCTAATGGAATATTTGTACATGCTTCTGCATGTTCTGGGTTTCTGGTAAAATCTAAAAGCACAATAGTTGTTTCTCCAGTATTTTGCATATTTCCTTCTGTTTTTTTTTTTAATGTCAATTCACATCACTGTCTCATCATAATTTCAAGTAGTTTTATTTAAATCATCTCAACCTCCTCTCTTTTCCAGTGGGAAAACACTGCATTCTTTCACCCTTTTAAAAAATGCTTTTATAGCAAAGAATGCCTCCATGTTTCCACCTCCTTGTTGTTTAGCACAATCTGATCATTTGTTGGTGAAGATTACCTGGAATATCTGAATTTTCTCCCATCAGAGAGGCAACACACACCCATGACACCTCAAAGGGAAAATTGTTCCCCATCTTTAACAAAAAGACAAAAAGAATAAAAAGAAGTAAAATTTACTAATTTATGTTTAAGGAAAATCTAACAAGTGGCATGCTATTATTTAGACCCCTAATTAAGTAATATTTAACTTGGTTTTCCTAAGGCAGTGTGTCTTTGTGTTTATGCATTATTAAGTTGTGAAACAATCATCAGGATTATCTGAATTTGGCAGAAATGTCAACGTCTTAAAGTTACTGAATTTCCGTGACATCCATAAAAAAAGGTATGTGCGGGGATTCTATGAATGTCCTCACTGGGGGAAAATAACGTGTGCTAGGGAATGCCCCTAACTAAGTGTTGGAGAACCATACAGAACACTTATTTTGGGAACCCGGCTTCCTGAGTTTCCCTCTCACAAAACTCCTTATTGAATAAACACCTCCCTTTCTTGCAGTTGCTGGATCCAGGACAACACAGTGTTCTACATCTCTGTTGTGGCCTATTTCTTCTTAATATTTTTGATGAATACAGCCATGTTCATCACTGTTCTCCTTCAAATCCACTCTGTGAAAACAAGGACACAAAAGACATTCAAATTCTGGAAACGGGGTGCTCTCCAAGACCTCAAAAGTGCTTTCAGCCTGATGTTTCTCTTGGGTTTAACTTGGGGCTTTGCCTTTTTTGCCTGGGGAGCAGTGAGGATATTTTTCTTGTATCTCTTCAGCATTTTTAACACCTTGCAAGGTAACTTCTGAATGGAGTAGTGCAATAAGCACCATGGTTTAGGGATGTGAAACAGAAATAAATCTGTAATATCATGTAACTCAAGCATGGGTGAAGAGGCGAACCGATATAGCTTTTGTATTACAGGCTTTAGCTATTTTAAAAGGAAAGTTCTGTTGCAGTGGAATGACAGTGTTGTTTAGATAGTATTGCTGTGATAGATAGACCATTCCAAGACATGAATTCATGCCTTGGAAACATAGGTCCCAATAAATGCACCTTTTCAGGAGGTGGCATGATCCTTTTCATCCGGACATAAAAACGGCTGATAGAATCCACATCGACTTGCAGAATTTTCTTAAACCAAATCTGCGGAAAACTCTTCCAATCACCCTTTCATATGCACAAAGAAGTTAGTGCAACTCTGGGCCAACATGATTATAAAATCATAGCATGACTTGGGTTGGGAATGACCTCAAAGATCATGATGCTGGCCCAGGGACACTTTGCCCACACTGAACACGCTGGTATCAGTGGCATGACAAAAGTTTAGAAAATGGGCAGCAGGTTGGAGAATACACGTGAAAACCCATGAATCTCTCCTTTCTTCTTTAGGGTTCTTTATCTTTGTGTTTCACTGCCTAATGAAGGATGAAGTAGTGAAGCAGTGCCGAGTACACTTCTGCTGGGGAAGATTTCGTCTGAAAAATTATTCTGGTAAGCACTGAAGGGATTTGTTTAGTTCACTCATAAATCTTCGTCGGCTACTGGTATCACATTTGTTCTGCATTAAGAAAAAAGGCTCCTCTCAACAGCCCTTCTGCATTGTGTTGGATAATTGTTCTTCAATAGGTCTTTATCGTCTTGCATTTACTGCTTATATGATATGATGACGGGGTGACAGCATGCAGTAAAAACTGCAGATTTCAAAAACCGACTCCAGCACTGTCTCTGAACTCTGTTCTCACATGCCACTCAGTGTTCCCTTATGTGAGCCATGTTTTTGGTGGCTTCCCAGCCTTCATAAAGCTGAGATTCTGAAATTTATGCAGAATATTGGGCATATTAGTTGCTATTTTTTATGTGCAGGAGCTGGATTTGCTCAGCCTGGGAAGGAGAAGGGAGATGTCTTGCTGTCTTTGGCTATCTGAGGGGTAGTTACAGAAAAGAGACAGATGTTCAGAGCTGCACATCAAGAAGACGCAATGGACACAAACCACAGTGACGGAAATTCACATTATTTATAAGGAAACACATTTTTTTTCACAATGTGGGTAGTTGGGTGTCAGCGGCCCACAGAGATGGTGGGAGGAGTCCCTCTCCTTTGAGAGTAAAAGTTCAGCTAGACACATGCCAGACCAACTTGATCCAACTCTGGGCAGGAGGTTGGAGTAAAGACCTCCAAGGGTCCCTTCCAATCTAAATTATTCTAAGATTCTTCTATCTGCCAGCTCAGTGAGAAATAGCATGTGCCGTGGCTTATTCTGGGCTACTCCAGTGATGTTGTTTTTTTACAGAAATGTGGAAGAATTTAATAATTGATGTTATGAATGGGTATAACAAAGCAGAAGCTTAACCAGCTGGTTTTCAGGAAACCAGATTAAAAATCCTGTATTAACACCTGTGTCTTGTGCACAGCCTCCTGTGCACACTGTGCTGCTGAGGAAGAGGCAGTTTTCCATTTGCAGAGGGGGAATTCAGTACAAGTGCTCTCAGTAGAACACAGTGTTCTCCCTCGAGCAGGAGACAGGTCAGTGTTGTATGACACAATAAAGATGAGGCTGCCATTCCTACCCTTTGTGACTCCTGCCTTCTTCTTTGTGACCTTATCAAATTAGTATTACTAGATTGGGTCATCAAGGGGAAATAGAAGACTGAATTGTTGGAATCCAACCCCACCTGCACAAGTGCGATGGAGCTAATGTAAAAATTAACATCAGGAATTGTGCACTGTGTGGCACAGAGACCCCCGGCCTCCGGGAAGGAATAAGGATGGCACAAGGATGGCACAGGAAGCAAGCACAGATCATTCCCCTCTCTGCTGTCTGGTAGCTTGAGATGTGGCAGCTGCACAGAATTTTATTTCTGCACCTTCCACTCTCTGATTTCAGACTGGAATGGGTCAGGTGCAACTGCTGGATTTACACCAAAGCATTTAAACCACCGATCACCATCCCAGGCTTTGCGGAGTCTATATTCTAATGGAAAAAGTTCAACTTTCAATGCAGATTTCCTTCCCAGGACTTCTCCAGATACAGATTTTAAGACTAGTAAGAAAAACTGTGTGCACTGCATAGACTATAATAGATATATACTATAATAAATTCCATATGGTGACAGTCAAATCCTAATCAATGGAAATAAATAAGAAACCTTGCACTGCTTTGTCTGTGCCAGGCTTCCAATTGGGGATTAATATTATAGATGGCTTTTGCTGTCCTGGAGAAAATAAGAAAGCGCTTAAAATCCTGGGATGGCTTTTCTCCAAAAGAACAGGCGCTCCCTGCTCAGCTGCCACCTTAGGTACCTAAGGAATATTCTACCCTCTGCCAGCTGACTGCCACTCTCATGGGACTTATTCCCAGTTAGGGAGCACCGTAGTCTTGAGATATGCTATAGTGCTCTCTAACTGGAATTGCATTCCCAAAAGAGCAAGGATCTTGGGAATTACAGAAAGCCGAACAGAACATGCTGTGAGCCTTTTTAAACCAGGAGAAGCCTAGCAGAAGGTTTTGCCTTCCAAGATGGAGAAATCGTTGCAGAACTGTATTCTGAAAAAGGAATAGCACCAAATATTCCTGGTTGTTTTTGGGAAAATGTTGATCTCTGTTATTTCCCCAAAGACATTAAAACTGCCTAGGCAGGTTCTTTCTAAATACATTAAACCAAGTTATTATAATGGAAAAATGTTCCAAATTCTTTCCCACAGCTGAAGTTCATTACAACCCCGGTGCTGTATCTCCAGAAGATGGTGAGAGCAACCATCCGTGTTCACGAAGAATACTATCCATGGATATGGGGTTGCACTATTCACAGAAAGTAGGATTTTTACACTGATACTGAATTTGTTTTCCTCTGATTATCTAATGATGGTTCTCTTTTGTGGCATGTAGAAACACAGTCCTAAAGAATTATTTCTAATGTACAGTTATCACTCTGGACACAATCATAGAGCTAAAACATCCCATGACTCAACTTTAGGCTTTGTTAGGAGTGGCAGTACTGACCACAAAAGGATTTGGTCCCACTGTGTTTCCAAGACTAGTCGTCATGTTAAACAGGAACTGGAAATATTCCTCATCCTGAGCCCCGTTCATAGTTTGTCCTCCTTTTCTTCCCTTTCCACAGTCCTGATAGCCCTCTGTTTCCTACTTCATCTGATAGCTATCTCAGAATCTAACCCGTAATATTGAGTTACAAGTGATATTTTTCTGCCTCTTGGCCAACCGTCTCAGGCATGGATATCTA
The DNA here is from genome assembly GCA_013398115.1 of Falcunculus frontatus. Taxonomy (NCBI): domain Eukaryota; kingdom Metazoa; phylum Chordata; class Aves; order Passeriformes; genus Falcunculus; species Falcunculus frontatus. The sequence goes on from VZRV01010002.1 coordinate 36,121, forward strand.
GGATCCTCGATCAGTATCTTTCCTTACTTTTTTGAAATGGACTTTGACCAACTCATACATGAAGAAATTGGACTCAGATTTCCAAGATGTTCCTCTCAGTTGTATGTTTTTATTTTCAGACATGCTGTCACTGATGACTTGAACTCAGATCCCTAAAGAGATGTAGATGCATGTCTAAATGTTTGAAAATGTTGCCCAGCACCTTCAAATGGAATGTAGAAACAATAAAAACTGAAGTTCCCACCTTCAAGGGCTATCCATATGTAGGATATAGGTTTCAGATTATCTCTCCTGAAAAAACCCCTAAACTAAACACAAAAAGAACAATAGCAGATAAAGTCCTACTGTCATTGGAGCTGGAAATAAGGAATTTTTCCCTTTAGTGTTGCTTTGCTGTGAATACAGCAGGATGTAAACTCTATTTTGTAACATCTTAAGAGAGACTTAACTGTCCTCTACTGCTGAGGAGGGGTTTTCTTTCAGCAAATGTGTTTGAAACGGTAATTTGCCTGCTCAACCATACCCTAGTTTCTGTTTTGAATGCCCTTCTCTGTATTATTCAAGTAAAGTTTTTAAAATGATTGTTAATATAGTGGAACACTAACCTGTACCATGACAGAGCAGTAAAATAATATAATGGAGTGATGTCTTAGAACTGGTATGTATGATAAAAAATACAAAAGGTTCTTTCAGTCTGTGAATAACTCCCACATAGCAATTAGTGGAAAAAGATTAATATTTTAATGTACAGTAGCTACAGCCAACCTACTTGAAATCAGACAGATCACCTTCAGTTCCTTGGCTTTATGGGAGAAATCTTGGCATTAAAAATGTGCAAACAATTTCCATCTTGTACCCACTTGTTTCTAACTTGAAATTGCTTTCAAGGGGAATGAAATTTAATATAACTGGCAGTTCATTATGTCAGATATGAACTATTGTATTTTAAATTTTCTTTAGTAAACTTTGTTCCACAATCTGCTGCTGAATGCAAGTTTTCCCTGCTTTCCAATATGAAGCACAACACACTGTGCTGTAGCGCTAAAGCTGTGCCTAACTCCCCCTGCACCCCTAACCTGGCTGCTGCGCATCCCAGGGAGATCCTGAGAAGAAGGCTGCGTAATTCTTTGGGAGAACTGGCGTTTCAGTCCTCCCCCAAGCCCCTTTGAGACCAGTTTGTCTCGGCTACATCAATAAGACCAGGTGGGTGGACAGTCTGATGTGTCTCTGTCACCCTGCTTTGACCTGCACTTTCTCCTTTGTGCAGTAATTCTTTCTGCATTCACTTCAGAGGACAGAAAATAATAGGCTTACACTACAAATAGACGTTAGGTAACAATTCTATTTTTAAGGAAAAAGAGGTCTAGAGAGCACATGGAATTGCCATCACTGCAGGTCTTAAAAAACAGTCAGGGCGATGAAACAAATACCTGCAAGAATTGGCATAGATTGATTTTGCCTTAGGGCAAGTCCTCCCAGGTGTATTTTCTATTACTCTAATTTAAAATAAAGAAACACCAGAAGAGGGCAAAACATGACAGCAACATAAGACTGGCCTTGTCTCCTGCAGCCTGTAATTGTTTTTTCACATTCCTTATAAAAGCTGAAATGTACCTTGATTTTCTAAAGTTTTTGCTAAATGCCCTCGTAAAGGATTAGGAGCAACAAAGATTCAGGTAAAAGCTGGATAAGCAGCAAGAAAAGTGCTGGAATATGGAAGACTTCTCAGGCTGCTGAGAAATGTCTGGAAATGCCATTTCTTGGGCATATCCATCAGCATGCTTCCCACTTTGGAGGTGTACCAGTGGGAAGAAGGGCAAGCTGCACAGAGTGGAGGTCTCCGTTCTTCCTACTGATTTTTTTTTAAAGCTAAATCTGGAAGCCAATTTTTAAAAACCTGTCAAGTTGCTTATGTAAAATGCAAAGCTCTATTTGTTCTGGGAAGGCGGTTAGCTCACTTCCACTCTCCATCACATGCCTAATGGCTTTTCTCGCTAAACAGTATATCATTTATGTTTCAAGCATGGCATTGTGTAGGTTGTCAGCTGGAATGATGTGTAATTTTCCTTGGGCTGAAATAATATCTTCCGCACCAGCACTGTTGCATTTGCTCTTCTCCAACATATCTGTGCTGACATTCTGTCATAGAATTGTGCATTGATGTTTTTCACAGGGTGAGGACACGCACAAAGACAAATCTAATAAAATTTTATATGCGCTTGTGTTTCACATCCTAATAATTTTAAATGATGGGAGCAACTTCTGCAGCTGTGGCTGGAGCATGAGTGGTGTGTGACCAACACAAGTGCATCCTCCTCCTCCCCTTTTGGATTCTATCCGTTGACTTCTACCCATGGCAGGGGGCTGGAACAAGATGACCTTAAGGTCCCTTTTAACCCAAACCACTCCATGATTCTATGACTCAATGTAAAAACTGCTTTGATTTCTAAGTTACTCTCAATTTACTCCTAGACTGCTTATTTTTAGTGATACATACACCAGGAAAATATGTGCTCTATTTTAAAGCACTAAAAGGATTTCAGAAGGTATATTTATCTATGAAGACAATTATTTTATGTCAGATCTTAGTGGGTTTTTAACAATAGATTAGATGACACAAAAGAAATAAAAAATTATAGTAAAATCACAGCAGCAGTTGTGGTAAATCAAACAAAACACTCTCCACTCCCACCTTGCTATTTAGACTGGCACAAAACTCCACCACTCTTTATCCTAGCTAAGTCAGGGGATACAGATTCAAGGTGTAGGCAACTCACTCACGGGACTTTTTAAGTCTCTTAATGGACAAATAGCTAAAGCTGCCTTCTCATTCAGCATATGTACAGTGGTTTGGTAACCCTAGGATAGATAAATATTACATAGGATGACATCTAAAGGTCAGTACAGCTTGTTTAAGCTTCCTCCTGACTGCGTGAATCTGCAGTAGTGGTAAGCAGTACACCAAAGATGTATAATTCTTTCTAAATTTAGCAGACAGCTATTACTGGGACAATGAAAGAAATGTCATTAGGGGAAATGATTTGAGATTAAAAGTCAAAATACTGGGAAGATAATTGCCTATTGCATAAGACGATTGTTGAGTCTTAATGCACAATTCTCTGTGCTTTTAAGTATCAGAAAGTATTTAACATGTAATGGCACTTTAATGGTTCCAAACTAAATGTATCATGGAGAGTTTCAAGGATGCCCAAAAGAATTATCCTTGCTATACTACTTCATTGCCTAATTGCTCCTGTAACTAGAGAAGTGCAAGGATACGTTCCAGTGTTTATCTTTCTCTCTTTTCTAAGAAATTACACCAATATTTCACTGGCTATTCCCATACTGAAACTGGCTGAGGAAACTCCTGGAAAAGGGGGCTGGAAGGGATGCAAGAAGGGAAAAACAGGATAAAATGTATTTGGAGCCATAGATTAATGACAGGATCTGAGATCCTGTTACAGGCAAATTGCAGCACACTAACTCCACTCAACAGTCTGGATTTGGGCATTGTAACGGAATCAGAAACTCTTTTCTTTTATTTTAACCAAAAAGATACCCCATCTTGTTGCTGCATCACTGAATGCTCCTCCGGACAGCTCCTCTGAACTGACCTTCCATCTCACTTTCATAACAGTGAGGGCTGAGATGGTATTACTTTTGCTTCTACACACGCTGATAAGTCTTGTGGTATTTGAAAGTTTAATTGGGTAGCTCATCTTCAGTTTCAAAAAACAGGGACAGTGTTCCAATTAAACATTGCTGCAGGATTTGATGCCCTGAGTCTCAGTACCTGCACAGCTCCCTCTGCCCTTGGTGCAAAATCAACTCCACACAGATAAACCCAGATATAAACCAATGTATTTTTCTCCTAAATAGGTAGTCTTTGACAAAAAATGGTTACACTCTACAATGAATGTGACACAGATGAGGAAACTGTCATTGAAATGTACTAAAAAATATTTTACATTTTCACAACTCAGTAGTTGTTAAGTCTCCACCTGCTGAGGAGACTGGGCAATGGTAAAAAAATCAAAATACAGGCTAGAGAAGATGTTCACACTTAGTGGTGAAAACTATCAGATTGACAGACACTGAAATCAAGCTCTCGTATTCACAAGTGAAGGAATCCAAAGTGGGCAGTGACCTCTGCAACATTCCTCCCCCTTGCCTGAGTCTTGTAGCTCTGAAATAGATGCCTGGAGAGATGGGGAGGTGATGTTCTCTCTGTTTCAGGAGGCACTCGATGTGGTGCATGGAAATTACTTACTCCCATTCTCCCAGTAGGACAGAGCAGAACAGAACACAGCCCTAAATATGTTGGTAAACTGCTCTGAACATGGACTGCTCTCTCCGACATGGATGCTCACTCCAGCATGCATTCAGGCTTTTCCACTTAATACTTGCCTGCCTGAAAATGAGAAAATGGATTGGGAACAGTCACACAACCATGAAATGGCTTTTTGTCCCCTCATCTTGCCATTATTTGACATGCCATTGGCAATACCAGTTTAAAGAGAAGACTCTAAAGCTCTAACACATTCTGACTGATGTAAGTCAGAAACAAGGCAATTACACACACCCATCCCTGAGAATATTGTCTCTCGAGCAGGAACTCCTCTTCCCAACACAAAGGTGGCAAAGCCAGTTCGGAAAACACTAGGAAGAAAAATACATTTCAGAAGTTCTAGTTACAAATGCAAAGTCTGGTTTATAAACTGGAGTTGTTAAAGGGCTCCAGGTCAGGACTTCTTGATCAAGGAGCAAAAAACTTTCATGTCAGAAAAACATGACCTAAAAGGAAGGCTACTGGGGTTTGCTGAAAGGGAAAGATCTACATTGATCTGGGCAGACTGCTAAACTTAAATCAGTTTTCCTCATCCTGGGAGGAGTAGGAGGACTGTGCCTGTGGTGTCCCAGCAGCAGAGTCCCACTTGGCACTAAAGAGTTTGGGCATATGGAGAGCAACCAGGCTCATCTGTAGGAGAGATCCTAATCTAAGAACAGCCTTTTATAAGAGAAGATGCCACAACAGAGTCTACCTGATTAAGGACTAGGATAGACAAGCTGTTCAGAACCTCTCTACTGTTAACACCCGACAACCATAAACGTCAGTTCACTTAGTGGAGAGACAGAAGGATACATCAGCCAGCAAGAAACATATGGTGAAACTGCTAGGAGAGACAATCAAAGGGTCTAAAAAGAGTTTGAGACCTAAAAGGAGAATTAAGAAAACTAAATAGTTCTATTCAGAAATTATACAAATAACAACAGAAACAAAGCAAGTTAAAATTATCCTAAAAACAGCAGGCTTGCTAATACACCTGCAATTCAGTGTGTATCAGTTTTGTGCTCCTAGCACTTTAGCTACAAAGCATTCTAACATATTTGTATAAATAACAATCAATGCAGCATGACCAGCATACCTTGATGTAATGAAAATAAGCAACAGAAAATAATGACTTGTGGGAAATACAGGAAAAGGTAAAAGGATTTT